>CAJHQQ010001822.1:0-81281 GCA_905132885.1 Moricandia moricandioides
CTTGTTGAATTGCCCGCGTCTTCCCTAAATTGTTGATCGTGCTGGCAATTCAATCTTTATTTCATTCTTTAGATATTTAGTGATTTGCTTAAGAATTGCAGCTTCCTGATAATAAATTAGTATGCTTGCTTCGTCCCTTTTATTATTCATTGGTTTTATCAACACGTCTTTCTAATTATCAGATTCATTAAAGGCGTACTTACCTGCTTTCGGCTGATCGGTATCGATCGATGGTAATGGATGAGTGTCGCCCGACATAAGTGGACAAACGTCGATCGATTCAAGATGAGCTTCATCGATTGATGGTTTTTGTCCAAAATCCATATTCTCTTCTTTAAGTACCTATGTCATAAGGTTTAGGGAAACAATAATTTAGCAAACAGTAAGGTAAAAATATAGACAATATTCTAAATGAAATCTAATGGCAATAACAAAGAGTCCCCGACAACGGCACCAAATTTGATCGTGGGGCTTTATTTCACTTTAAAAATTAACCCTATATTCCTACTTTACTCTCATAAATAAAAGGTTTAGTGTTGTACTTAGGGATCGTATCCATAGAGACTCTAAGATTGCAAAATAGATTTATTATTTTCGAATTAAAGCTAGATGAATTATAACTATAACAATAAAAGCGATCTTTAAGATTGATTTTGTGAAGATTAATTTAGGAAATTAGACTAAGGGGAAATTCTCAGGTAGATTTTAATAATGCAGATTAATAGATTGCTAGGGTTTTATTAAGTATTGTTCTGAATTTAAACCTTAGAGTTTAGGAGATCACTCTCACGCATCTCGGCTGAGCGTCGATCGATAGCAATATGATGGCTTTGATCGGTGCTCATTCTAAACAGTACTAATTTCGCGGTTTAATAGATTCTCTAAACTTCTTATTCAACTCTCGTTTCTTACTAGTTGTTTATATTATTTAAGATAGATTCCAAGTTATAACCATGCTCTCGCTTGCGCTATCGAACCCTAGTTTCTAAGATTAAAGTGATCAAGTTCAACTTAGTATTAAAGTGCAAACTTAAAAAAGAACCACGAAGATTACCCAACAATTCTATAAAATCACAATACATTGACTGCCATTGAATAACCTAATCAATAGAGAATCTACTCAGCATAGCAATAAAGAACATCATTAATTATGAATAAATTGCATAGAAATAGAACTGACTAAAAAAGTAAAGGAGTTTTAAGATCTTCTTGTAATGATGATAGAGATCTTTCTGTCCAATAGATGTAGCATATGTTTTCAACTCAAAATTCCGGTGTAACTTTGTGGCTGCCTATTTTCTGAATAATAAGCTTAAGGGTTAACAAAGAATAGAAAATCCTAATAAATAGTCTAAATTCGGCCAGGGACTTGTCTTACAATTAATGAGACTTCTGGGTAAAACTTGTAGTTTCTCAATCTTTCTGCCGACTTCATCGTCGATTGACGCACAGTGTGTGACGTTGATCGATGATCCATTCATAAATCTGGATCTGACTCTGGGTTTTTGCTGAGCAGTTCTAATTGCTCCAAAATAGTCCAAAAGCTCCAATTGCTTCCAATAAGTACATAGACCTGTAAATGCTCTAAAACAATACGAAATGCATATAAAAGACTCTAAATATACTATATATATCATAGGTGAAATAGGTAAAATCCATTGTATATCATCTTCCAATTGTGTTTATGCTATGTACTTTTGTCTGTCAAATTTAGCATCGATCGATGGTGCGATGTTGTCGTCGACCGATGTCACTATGTTGTGACCACTCGCATCATGTCTTTGAATAACATAGGATTGCCAGGTTAAGTTAATATCCATCAATTGAGTTGTGGTTAATGATTGCATTTTAAAGTAGCTAACTAGGATCTCGAAAGTAGGACATGGACGACTACGAAGTAGATTATGTGTCAGAATAGACTCCATTGAACTAGGCTGTTAGGCCCATGCCACAGCTGGTCTAATTAGCTTGGTGAACATATCAAATCTTGTTCACACTTCCTTCTGATTTCACCATCGATCGACATCAGGCCTTAGCCATCGATGTCGCATAAGAGAGTTGGAGTTGAAAGGGTCAGAATAGTTAATATTTGATTTCTAGAATATTTACATTTCCTGCTAGAAAAATAATGTGTGTTAAGATTAGGATTAGTTTGATAGTTAATTGTTTAGGATATTCATATCCTGCTAGAACAATAAACACACCATGTCAAATTTGTCGCCGTTGCCAGGGAGCATTGATCGCCATTTAGATTTAATTTCTAGGATTTAGTCTAGGTTTGTTTTTACCTTCAAGTTACTAAATTTTTCTTTTTTTTTCAGGTACATGCAAAAGAGTATTAGGAGTAATAAAAGACATGAACTACTATTCTCACACCCAGAGAACCTCGAGCATACGATCCGCAAAGAAAGACGACAAACATCGATCGACGGCATCTAATCAGCATCGACCAACACTTGTTTAAGGATATCATCGACCGATACCATAACTCGAGCATTGGCCGATATCGATCACACCTCATCGATCGACATAATCCTACCGACATCTATCGACAGCAGCAGACAAGTTCAGATTGTTGCGACTTTAGTATTGGTCCAGAATGAGAATGGAGACTTGCATGACCTCAACGGTCATCTGCGTAATGCAATAGGTCAAAAGATAGACGATCAGAGGGCTGTAATCCCTGATACAGAAGCAGAAGCAGACGCTGTAGTAGTAGTATATCAGTATGGCGTCTACAGAGATAACAATGGTAATGCACAAGCTATAGACGGTAGAGTCGTGAATGTGCAAGATGCAGAGATCAGAGCAGTTCTAGAGAGAGCTACTATGTTTGAGCAGAGCTACATATGTTTACCAGAACATGCAGCAAAGATCGCTATGTCTATGCAGAAACAAAAGACATACAACAGAACATAGATTGATGAGATTGTGCATGAGATGTACAAAGGTCAAGAGATGTCACTGGATGATTTCTGCAAGAGGCTTGATGATGTCTACTATCCTATAGACAAGTGCCTCACCGGTTTGACTACACACATGGATGAGATGAAGCAAGATTTGGACAAGGTTCAAAGACAACATGCGATTGGAGCAGACAGAATGACATCGATCGACTGCAGCATCAAGCCATCGACCGATACTGAGTTCGACAGACAAAAGTCCGCAGCAGAAAAACAATTAGAAGACAGGTTGGATGATATTGATTTTTTCAGCGCCTGATAAAGGAAGATATTCCTCAGCAACTGGAGAATATATCAGAGACTACAATTGCCATACTTAGAATGCTACAACGCAATATTGAGAATCTACAAAGGATAATGCATTCAGTGGAGGTTGCTAAGGAGATCATAAAGAATGAGAAATCATAGGAGATGAGGAAATGAGAAGCTTCGTTGGTACATGGTTTCAGAAGAGCAAAGAAGATGTAGACACTTGTTTTCACAATGTTGACCCACCTCCATTATAGTCAGAAAGTTCAAATGTCAAGATTAAGACAATAAACAAGCGCTGAGTGGGAGACAACCCACTGTTTAGTAAGTTTTTATTTAGCTTTTAATTATACTACTCTTTATTTCGAGTTTTAATTTGTTTTTACAAACTGTTTACGTCCACCATCGATCGACACCATAGAGGCACCATCAGCCGACAAGGGATCTCGACCATCGATCACCCACACCTGCCTACCATCGATCGACACCCTCTTACAGAGGGAGGTATCGAGTTTTCTACTTAAACTATTTACTTATGATTTGGATTTTTCCTAAACCAGTCTGGGACAACTTACGCGGGGGACAGTGTAATTTAAGTCTGGGGGAGGTTCGCTAATGCTATTTATTTGTTTTTGAGTTTTATTTCTATAATTATATTGAGTCAAGAAGGGGGTTATGATCAAGATTTATTATTGACTAACCATGCTATAAGCACCCTTCTTAGAAGGTTGTTTGAAGAGCTTACTAGAGATACCAAAGTGGATCATTCTGCCACTATATCACACTCGCTTAAAAAGTCTGAAGGAACCGAAGCTGATTTCCAACACTAATCCTGACATTAACTGCTTTCTTTGAGGCTTGGTATACACTTGATCGGATTTCTTCTTTAAGTCTGGAAGGTAAAAGTCTGTGTGCTTCTAATTCCCCACTCTCTCCCCTTATTAAAAAAGGAGTCAAACATGATTAGGTGGCTACAACAATTAAAGCTTGATTCATATGATTATAGAAAGAGATAAAGGTAAAACAAAAGTAAACATGATCTGGTAAAAAAAACCATTAGGGTTTGATTCATGGAAACCTGTCCAAATATCACAGTCAATAAAAAAATGATACTCTCAAAAGAAGGGAGACATTGACAGAGAGAAGTGAGAAGAGAGAGAGAGGAAGGGATCAGAGAAGACTTCCTATTGCTCAAATACTTGCAGGGGTAAGAATCCATATGTCATTTGATCGATACTCCCAGGGTAAATCCTGCACTTTTATTTTATGAAAAGAAATGAAATCAGTAGAGGGGGAGTCAGACTAGTATTCGCTAAGTTGTTGGTAAAATGGATTTGGTTGCTATACTAGGATAGGGTATATAAAGTTTCTCTGTGATTGACTTAATAGGATGTGGTTGCAACAAAGTAGGGTGACAATTATACTTAGACATTATGTGAGTCTTCGCTTTTCAAAATCTCTTTCACAAGCTTGTTTTCTTGAGGACAAGAAAAAAGTCAAGTCTGGGGGAGTTAATATAGCCTATTCATTAGTTGTTATAGGCTATATTTAGGGTCTATTTTGTGTGTCTAGGCTATGTTTTATGGTCTTTACAGGTCCATGTACGTTTTGGAGATATATGGAGATACTTGGAGCTTTTGGAACATTTAGAGGAGAAGAATCCATAGCTGATCAGTTAGACAGTGGAAGTACAAGACAATCGTCGATCGATGACACAACCTTGGCATCGACCGATGTTTCAAGACCAAGGTCGATCAATGCTGCAAACTTGCCATTCATCGAGCCAATTCACAGACAGCCGATTTCAAGCCCAAGTTAGAGACAAATGACGAATATACCCTGGATGAGTTTTGACCTAGATTTGAGGGTTCTATATTTATGCTTTATGTATTACACAGAAGAGGAGAGCCCCTGAGAGTTTGAGTTTTCTAATATAGTTTCAGAGTTTTTAGGGGAGAAGATTCATAACTCCTTAGGGAGATTTGTTTTGGAATCCAAGTATTTTATCTATGCATTATATTCATACTATTGTTCTTGCTTTGATTATGTCTTAGTAGTTATCAACTAGATTTATGATTGAATAATAGCAATCATGGATTAGCCCAAAAGTAGGATTGCTAGGTTAAGTTAATATCCATTAATCGAGTTGTTCTTAATGCTTGCATTTTAGAGTAGCTAACTAGAACCTCGAAATTAGGACATGGACGACTACGAGAGTAGGTTATGTGCCAGAATAGACTCCATTGAACTAGGTTGTTAGGCGCATGCGAGAGCTGGTCTAATTAGCTTGGTGGACATATCAAATCTCGTTCACACTTCCTTCTGATTTCACCATCGATCGACATCAGGCCTTAGTCGTTGATCGATGGTCTTTCGTTTTTCTCGCATACGAGAGTTGGAGTTAAAAGGGTCAAAATAGTTAACATTTGAGTTCTAGAATATTTACATTACTGTGGTTCATATTCCTATAATCCATCAAGCTTGAAACCCTAGGTCTAGCATACTTACATTTGCATCTAGTTAGTTTAGTAGCATATTTCCATATTTACATTATCATCATACTTCCATATTCATATTATAATCATATTTCCATATTGCATTTATACCTCCTGATAAGGAATATTTTCTTTAACTGATTGCTTGCTACCAATATATATAATTACCTATATTAGTCTTTAGAAATAACAAATCTATTGTGTGTCATTACTCTCTGTGGATTTGATCCCTAAGTACTACACCTGATCTATCTTGGCAAGAGTATTATTTGTGTGTTAAGATTTGGGTTAATTTGATAGTTACTTGTTTAGGATATTTATACCATGCTAGAACAATAAACACACCATGTCACTTTGTCTCTCCCATCGCATACTATCTAGATAAACCTAATCTCATCAGAAGTTACACCTTGTCTCTCCCGTCCCTTATATCATGTCAATTGTCCCTTCTTGGACATCCAAGTTATAGAGCAGTGTCAATTCCATACTAAGCTCTACAAATCAGGATAACCTCCCCGTTCTAAACCCTGGTGTGGGTGCCAAAATTGACAGAACAACTGTTATGTGGTTTAAATTTTTACATTATCTCTCGCAGGCGATCCTGGAGATTCTTCGAGATGGCTGGGTTCATGAGTGGCCGACTTAGCGCTTCATTCCCGATCATTGTAAGGAACACTAGTTTCTTATACTCTATGTAAGAACCGATTATGTATCCATGTTAAATTTAAAAACAACACTAATATTTTTTTTCTTTTTGTAGCGAAAATACATGTGGGATCCGTGACATAATTTAATAGTTTGGACACATTTTAATCGGGTGGCTAGAATGCTGTTTCAAAATAAAATGCACATGTTGAAAAGGATATGGGTGTGTGGCGGTGAGAAGCCTTCGTGGATAAAAAGCTAGAGTTTGGCTTGATCTCATCGATATGTTCAATGAGTTTGGCTCTGACAAGTATGTTTTTGAATGTAATTTGATATGTTTATTTTGTATTTTACTTAATTTATGTAAAAATAACTCATTCGTGTCGTCTATATAACTCAACCTTATCATTTATATAAATCAGGCATTTCATCTATTTAACTAAACCGTAAAATTTATTTATATAACTCAGCCTATAAATTATATAACTCATTCATATCGTTTAGATAACTCAGCCGTATCATTTAGATAACTCAACCGTATCATTTAGATAACTCAACCATATCGTTGAGATAACTCACCGTATTGTTTAGATAACTCATCCGTACCGTTTAGATAACTCAGCCATATGTTTTAGATAACTCAGCCCTATCATTTAGATAACTCATCAGTATCGTTTATATAACTCAGCCGTATATTTTATTTATATAACTCAACCCTATCGGTCAGATAACTCAGCCGTATCATTTATTTATATAACTCAGCTGTATCATTTATTTGACATATGTGTATTAACTTATCTCGCGATGTTTCTTGTTTCCAGCGAAAAGTATAATATATATTGTTTTTTGAAAATTTTACTCATGCATGTTAATTTTTATCTCAGAAATTTCATGTTTCAATATTAGGCGTGTGAATATGTCTTATCTTGAGAGTTTTATAATCTCGAGACGATAATAATTTTTCTTCTAGTACTTTAAAAAAAAAGTAAACGTCTCTGTTTCTGTGTATCTTGTCACAATTCAGAATCATCCATTAAACCTATCTTCTTCTTCTGAAGTTGGAATTAGGCTTATATATTTAATAAGAAAATGTCTTCCTCATCTAAGCCAATCTCATCCTGTGTTTCAATAATGTGGATTTCAATTTTGTTCTTAGAAACTCTTGTTGAAATTAATAAAATTTGGTGGCAGAAAACTTAAACACACGACATGGAAATGTGGAGAGAGGAATGCCGAAAAAGTGTTGGTTTGTTGAACCCTCTGATATATTTACATCCAGAACAACTAAAAATTCAGGAATATTGTTCTATTGCTATTCAAATGGATATAATAAGGTTAGGTTTATTTCTTATTTATCATGTTTTGAAATCAATAAATATGTGTTACTTAGATCTGGTTATATTGGTGAAAACAGACCAGTTTGTTCAAATAGACAGATGAGGGTTTGGTAGAAGAGGTTGAAGATAGAAAATCAGTGATAAGTGACATGAAAAAGACATGCCGGAGCTGAGAGTTAATGTTGTTTGGTTGGACAAAGAGTTTGAAACAATGAAGATGGAATCTGATAGAAGAGGAAACGAATGCATCAGTGAGGTGCAGTATTTGAGGAATGTGGTGGTTTATGAGTTTTGTTTGGCCATATTTCACTTCTACGTCTTTGGATAGTCATATAGTGTAATCAAAATTCATAGTTATGTATTATTACCATAACTCAGCTGTAATTAAAGCATAACTAAGCCGTATTAAATACAAAATTCATAACTCAGCCGTATTTTAACCATAAATCAGCCGTAATTTAAGCATAACTCAGTCATATTGTAAACAAAATTCATAACTCAGCCGTATTGTAAACAAAACTCATAAGTCAGCCATATTTTAACCATAAATAAGCGGTACTTTAACCATATATTAGCCGTAATTTAGGCATAACTTAGTTATATTGTAAACAAAATTCATAACTTAGCCGTATTATAAAAAAATTCATAACTAAGCCGTACTTTAACCATAAATTAGCCATAATTTAACAATAAATCGGCCGTAATTCAAATCTAAATCAGCCGTAATTTAAACATAACTCAGCCGTAACCAAAATACATACATTAGTAAATAAAAAAAATACTACAAATCCTTACAAAACTTTTACATCAAACAAGTTTTCGCATTATGCCCAACCTGTTTACAACAAGAACATGTGTGTTGTTTCCTAGGACATTTGTTCTCAAGGGCAACTTCTAAAGAAGATTTCATCCTATTTCTCTTAGGTTTTCTTGGTTGTTGACGAACAAGCGGGGGCAAGCACGGTTGGTTAACCATGTTATCTGGAACTTGGAGCACTGAATCTATCGGCATGATTAACTCAGCTGCATTTTAGTAAACAACCGCTGTTATAGTAAGGACTGCACAAGGATATACGACAAAAATTGCTGTACTCAGCAGTTGCAGTTGAATGCACACATGGTAATTTCTCGTGTTCAAAACGCCGGTGTATTTTTTTCGCTTCCAAGTTGACAATATGCAAAGGCAATCCAAACGTAACTTCAGTGTGATAAGCATCAATCCTTTTTACCGTCAATACACTGGTGGCAACAACATGATCCTATTAAAAATACAGAATAAAAAAAAATTAAGCTGAGCTATAAAACCATAAAGGCTGACTTATGGAACCATGAAGGCTGACTTTAGAACAGTTACGGCTGACTTATATGTAGTATTTTCCCGACACCACGCGAAAGTGTGGTTAGCTGTGATCTAGCATCCTCTCTCCTTTCAACAAACCATCTGGTCATCATAACCCGTATCGATTCTAATAATCGAACAATGTTAAGATTATAGCATTTGAAAATGCTTTGTTCATCGATTCCGCTATGTTCGTTGTCATCAAATTTTACCTTTCACCTGGGAAATGAACACTTTTCCACAATCAGACATCAACTCTTTGGAGGTAGCCATGAATTTCAAGATTAATCGCTTCAATCTCCTTGAACATCGTATTTAAGTCAGGCATCCTAAAGCATCTTGTCCTTTTCTTCACTAGACGAAAGGCATCTTTTCCTTTGTACTGTCCGAAAATGTTCTTATATAACTGGTAAGTGCAAATTCCACGAGAACCTAATGGATACACATTCCCAATTGTTTTCCCTATCGAGTTATTCCTATCTGAGGTTACCGCCAGACCGTAATTGTCAAAAATCAAAAATTTTAGTTGCGTAAGAAACCAGTGCCACAAATCATCATTTTCAGTGTCAACCACACTGAAGACTATTGAAAAATCTGAAAGTTACCATCATGAGCTAGTGCTATGAGAATAGTCCCTTTGTATTTACATTAAGAATTGTACCTTCGAAAACTAAAACTTTGCACATGAAAGAAAGCTCATTTATGCTCGCACCAAACGCAAGGAACGCATACATGAATCTTCCAAACTCATCGATTTGAAGCCGCGTAATTGTACCCATATTTTCCATTCTTATCATGTATAGGTAAAAAGAAAAGTCTTCAAACCCACTCTCAAGAGTTCCCATGTCCATTTCCCTTGCAAATTTAGCTTCCTATGTGATTTCCAATAATCCATCTGTCCACATGCACAAAAAAATAAGTCAGCCGTACCGCAGTATTGAGTTCGCCGCATCGTAGTATTGAGTTAGCTGCATCATACTAGAGACTCAGCTGTAATATAACTATAAATTATACGCATCATAAAACTAAGTCAGCCTCAAAGTACTAGTAAATCAGCTGTAATATACCTATAAGTCCTCCGCAACGAACTAGTAAATCAGCTGTAATATAAATATAAGTCAGCCACAACGTACTAGTAGATCAGATGTAATATACCTATAAGTCAGTAGCAACGTACTAGTAAATCAACTGTAATATACCTATAAGTTCAGCTGCAACATACTAGTAAATCAGCTGTAATGTACCTATAAGTCAGCCGCAACGTACTAGTAAATCAGCTATAATATACCTATAAGTCAATCGCAACGTACTAGTAAATAAGCTGTAATATACCTATAAGTCAGCCAAAGAAAAGTAATTACCTTTACACCAAACTACTTATTGATAGATATCCCGACACTCATAGGTCGAACTAATGAACCAACGTTTGCCGAGAAAGTCCCTGTACAACTCTCCTAAAATATCTAGTGTTGCTTGTAGAGATCGACTAGAACGCTCAGCTACATAACATGTAAGATTTGAATTGAAATTGGAACATAAAATGTTGGGGATTCCCCTTATGTAGAAGCACAAACTATTCAAAGTCATCCATCAACCCAACACTTAACTATCCTGACCCTTTTAACTTCAACTCTCGTATGAGAGCAAAAAGAAAGACCATCGATCGACGACTAAGGCATTATGTCGATAGACGGTGAAATCAGGAGGAAGTGTGAACGAGATTTGATATGTTCACCAAGCAAATTAGACCAGCTCTCGCATGCGCCTAACAACCTAGTTCAATGGAGTCTATTCTGGCACAGAACTTACCCTCGTAGTCGTCCATGTCCGACTTTCGAGATCCTAGTTAGCTACTCTGGAATGCAAGCATCAAGCACACCTCAATTGATGGATATTAACATGACCTAGCAATCCTACTTTTGGGATAATCCATGATTGCTATCATTCAACCCTAAATCTAATTGGTAACTACTCATACATAATCAAAGTAAGAATAATAATCTGAATATAATGCATAGATAAAATACTAGGGTTCCAATACAAATCTCCCTAAGGAGTTATGAATCTTCTCCCTAAATAAATCCTAAAGCTATGATAGAGTGCTGATGCACACACACACTCTGCCACGAACCTAGGCACCAGCACACCACACACAGCGCACACACACAGCACACACACACACACACACACACACACATCACACACTTTTTGGTGCAGTACATAGAGTATAAATATAAAACCCTAAAGTCTAGGTCAAAACTCGTTCAGAGGTAATCTTGTAATCTTGTGTCATGTCTCTAACTTGGGCTTGAAATCGGCTGTCTGTGAATTGGTCATCGATCGATGTCAGATGTGCAACATCGATAGATCTTGGTCATGTAACATCGGTCGACGCTAAGATAGGGTCGTCGATCGACGATAGTCTTGTATTTCGGCTCTCACAATGATCAGCTACATAATATTCTCCTCTAAATGCTCCAAAAGCTCCAAGTATCTTCATATATCTTCAAAACGTGCATGGACCTGTAAAGACCTTAAAACATAGCCTCGACACACATAATAGATCCTAAATAGAGCCTCTAACATGGACTGAAACTTGCAATAAATAGGCTATATGAACTCCCCCAGACTTAACCTTTTGCTTGTCCTCAAGCAAACAAACCTTCGAAAGAGGTTTTGAAAAGCGAAGACTCACATAGTATCTAAGTATAATTGTCACCTTACTCTATTGCAGCCACATCCTATCAAATCAATCATAGAGAAATTTTATATACCATATCCTAGTATAGCAACCAATTCCATTCTACCAACAACTTAGAGAATACTCTAGTCTGACTCACCCCTCTACTGATTTTATTTCTTTGCATAAAATAAAAGTGCAAGCTTTACCTTGGGAGTATCGATCAAAGGATATATAGACTCTTACCTCTGCAAGTATTTGAACACACAGGTTGCCTTCTCTGATTCCTTTTCTCTCTCTCTTCTCACTTTTTCTCAGTCAATGTCTCCCTTGTTTTGAGGGTATCATTTTATTTTATTTTAATTGACTGAGATATTTGGATAGGCTTCCATGAATCAAGCCCTAATGGTTTTTGCCACTAGATGTTGTTCACTTCTTTTTGACCTTTATCTATTTCTAGGATCATATGAATCAAACTTTAATGGTTGTAGCCACCAAATCATGTTCGACTCCTTTTTTAATATGAAGGGGAGAGAGAGGGGAATCAGAAGCACACAGACTCTTACCTTCCAGACTTGCAGAAGAAATCTGATCCAGTGTATACAAAATCCCAAAGAAAGCAAATAATATCAGGATTAGTGTTGGAAATCAGCTTTGGTTTCTTCAAACTTTCTAAGCAAGTGTGATAATAGTGGTAGGATGATCCAATTCAGTATCTCTAGTAATCTCTGCAAACAACCTTCTAATAATGGTGATAAAGTGTGGTTAGTCAATAATAAATTTTGATCATTGTCATTTTCTTGACTCAATATAACTTTTTGAAAAACTTATATATAGATAGTAAATAAAACTCAAAAACTTACTAAACAGTGGGTTGCGTCCCACTCAGCGCTTGGTTATAGTCTTAAGCTCGACGTTTGAAGTATCTGACTAGAATGGAGGTGGATCAACACTTGGAAAACAAGTGTCTACATCTTCTTTGCTCTTCTGAAACCATGTACCAACGAAGCTTCGCATTGCTTCATCTCCTCTGGCTTTCTCATTCTTTATGATCTCCTTAGTAACCTTCACTGAATGCATTCTCCTTTGTAGATTCTCAATACTGCGATGTAGCATTCTAAGTCTGGCAGTTGTAGTGTCTGATATATCCTCTAATTTCTGAGAAATATCCTCTTTCATCAGGCTCTAAGAAAAAGCAATCTCATTGAACCTTTCTTCTAATTGTTTTTCTGCTGCGCACTTTTGTCTGTCAAAATCAGTATCGATCGATGGCATGATGCTGCCGTCAATCGATGTCGCTCTATCTGGTCCGCTAGCATGTCGTCTTTGAACAGTATCCAAATCTTGCTTCATCTCATCCATGCGTGTAGTCAAACCGGTGAGGCACTTGTCTATAGGATAGTAGACATCATCAAAACTCCTGTAGAAATCGTCTAATGACATCTCTTGAGCTGTGTACATCTCATTCACAATATCGTCAATCTCTGCTCTATTGTATGTCTTTGGTTTCTGCCTAGACATACCGATATTTGCTGCATGTTCAGGTAAACATATGTAGCTGTACTCAAACGTAGTAGATCTCTCTAGAACTCCCCAGATATATTCTTCTTGCACACTCACAACTCTTCCGTCTAAAGCTCGTGCATTACCATTCTCATCTCTGTAGATGTCATAGTCATCTTTCTTTTCCCAAAATAAAACTCTTCTGCCATCAGCATCAAAAGCTCTGGTTCCATACTCTACGAGGCCGTCTATCAGTAGGGAGTTATCCAACTGATCGTTCATGGAGCTTCTGAAGTAGAGGGGTTAGATGTACAAAACTCGTGGACTCCTGGAATAGAGGTATCGATCGATGCATTCTTCTTGTTGTCGATCGATGGTTGAGTTTGGATTGGCCCGTGCTTCTGCTCCTTGTTTTCTATCGATGATGGTACCGGTGCGTCGATCGATGGCTGTTGCTGCTGTCCAAATAAATTTCTCTGATCGTTTAGCCATAATAAAGGTGTCTGTTACATCCTCCTTAGGTAGATTGAGAATGATCCCGTAAAGATATTGTGCACGTCCTTTTGTATCTCTGAAAATTCCAAACTCATCTGGTCTGAGATAACCAGCTTCTGTATCTTCTGCTCCATGTAAATGTTATGTTTTTTATTTGATTTCGTTTGATGGCCAAGATATGCCGATTATTGATGCTGGATTGCCCACTCTCGCGTTCACTACCAAGCCATCTTCTTCTTCCAGTGCCAGGCTGCGAGACTCAGTCAGCTCTTCCTCTCTCTAATCTGCTTTGTAGTCTTTGTAAGCTATACCGTATCCTTGGTAAGCAGGATTGGTGTTGATCGATGGCATATGTGAACCGTCGATCGATGCCCGATAATCAGACTGGTGACCAAAAAGGTTACCAGCTCTATTAGCCATTGCAAGTATGTCTGCAACATATTCCTTTGTGACATGTAGAATTCTGCCATCCAAAGCTCTTGCATTACCATATGGATCTCTCATAATACCGAACTCATCTGGTTGTAGATAACCATATTCCCTTTCGCATTATGTAGCTGAATTTCATTCGGTTTCTGCTTCATTCTCAGTATCGATAGATGGTGTATTGTTTCCGTCGATTGATGTCGATTTCCCAGGTTGATGGGAAACATGAAAAACACCAGCCTCTTCCATAGCAATCCCTCAGTATTCATTTATGTCTTTGTCTTTGTAGTCTTCGTCATACTTGAGGTAGGTTGTGTTGTAGTCGAAGTCTCCATTGTAGGTCTGGACTTTTCCGGATGTTTGAGTGTCGATCGATTCGATACGGTGGGTGTCGATTGATTGTTGAACTGCAAGGTCGTCGATCGATGTGTTAAGTAGGGTGTCGATCGATGCTCCTTCTTCCGATTTCTCACCAAACTCGTAATCGCAGAACCATGTGGCCACAAGCTCTGCATCATTGCATAATTCAATCAGGGTAGCCTTGTTCTTATTTTTGAAAGGTTCATAAAAAAATATTTTTATCAATTAGAGATAGATACAAGTTGTTTAACTTCATGTCGCATATGGATCCCACAGTAGCCATGAATGCTCTCCCAAGTAGTAGAGAAGAGTTCCAATCTATCATGATGTCCATCACATGAAATTCTGTTGGAACTAAGGTATTGTTGATCTGCACTGGAACATCTTCTACCATCCCTTCTGAGTTCACTCTTGAGCAGTCAACGAATGTAAAAGAATCGTTGGAGGGTACTTTCAGGTCCACTCCTCTGCCATAGACTTTGGCATAATGTTCACTGAAGATCCAGTGTCACAAAGGGCGTTGGGATATTTGTTTCCTTTGATGAAGCGTGGAACCACAAATTTTCCAGGATCACTTTTCTTCTTCAGACAGGTTCTCTGCTTCATCTTCTCTCTGAGGTGACTGAACATTATCTTTATGTCATTATCTGTCTCCCTTGTTTCCCTGAAAATTATCCACAATCTGTGAGTATAATAAGCTTCATCAAAAGAAATATCTAAAGAAATTTTAAAAACTTTTTTAGCAAAGCTATCTATCTCCTTTTCATTGGCTTCTCCGCGTTGATGTTTTGGGATCTTTTGCCTCCTCGTTGAGTGTCCCTCATCTTTTCTATCAGTGTCCATAGCTTCATATGTTTTTGTATTATGTTCTGAGGCTGTCACGGTCGGACGTATAATCAAACTTGCATCAAGGTTTGGTAGTCGAACCGGGTTTCTCTCATGTCGATCGATTCAAGAGGTGTACTTTTGATCGATTCTTCTATCATACTGCCGATCGTTGTAACGAGAACGATATCGATCGATGTAACAAGAACGATTTCGATCGATGTTAGTCGATTCACACTAAGCCACTGATTCTGTAGGCTTCACCATCTATTGATTCTCTCTGGATGGTGTCGATCGATGCGAGTGAAAATTGCCGAGTGATAAATCAGTGGAGAATCACCCTGAAGTTGAAAGTGGGATAACTTCTTCATCATAACTCCTACGATATTGATTCAACTTTAGGGTGATTCTCCACTGATTTATGACTCCAAATCAAGATTTTTACATCGTGATTTTTCGTAACTGATTTTGACCCCAACAATCTTCTCCAGACTCAATTGCTTCCACTTCTGCGAAAGTAACCTGTTTATTGAAAAATCTCTAAACACTATCTAGTTTTGCCTTGACCTCTTTAATCTGCTCCTTGCTTACCGTTCGAGCTTATTTTCTTCTCTAAAAGTCAGTGTTCGTGGTGCTGCTGCTAGATGCCATATTCTTAATCAATCTCGTAGCTTCTTCAGGGCTTCTAGTGCTGAAATTCCCCTCACTAGCTGTGTCCAAAGTCGTCTGATACTGTAATCCAATACCTCTGAAGAAAGTTCAAAGAAGCTGCACTTCGTTGAACCCGTGTTCGTTGAACCCGTGATGTGGAAAATCTCTCTGGTATGACTTGAATCTGATCCAGGAGTTTCTGAAAGACTCTTGCGAAAAATTAGTAATCTTGCTCCTCAGATCTTCTGCTCTCGCGTCATCAAAGAAGTTATGCAAGAAAGCGTTTTTCATGTCAGTCCAGGATGTCAGAGATCCTAGTTGCAACTGCTTAAGCCAATATGAAGCTTCTCCAGCAAGTGAGTAATTGAAGAGATTACAGAAGATATAGTTCTCAGGGACCCCATTGGCTTTAATAACAGTCACTAGATCCGCAAATCGCTCCAGATGATCCATAGGGTGCTCATGTCGCAACCCATGGTAAGGTGTCTGCACTACAAGTCCGAAGAAAGCGGGCTTGATCTCAAAATCGTTTCTCTGAAAAGTTGGAGGACGAATAGCAGATATGTTGGCATAGAACTGGTCTAGATGTTTGTAGTCAGCCAGCGTTCTCTGAGCAGCTTGGGCGTTAGCTTCAGGTTGAGTTATTGCAGGGTCTTCTTCTTCTGCTTCGGTATCAGGGATTACAGCCCCATGATCGTCTATCTTTTCACCTGCTGCATTACGCAGATGACCGTTAAGGTCATGCAAGTCCCCATCCTCATTCTGAACCACTATTATGCACAACCATCTGAAATCGTCTGCTGTCGTCGATCGATGCGGGTGAGATGTTGTCGATTGATACTAAGTGATCAATTTTGGTCCCTTAGAGTTCAGATGTCCGTCGATGCTGTACGTAAAGAAGTGTCGGTCGACGCTAAGTAGGTGCCGACGATTGATATTTGTCGTCTTTCTTTGCGGATCATACGATAGAGTTGTTGTGGGTCTGAGAACATTAATTCTTTTCCTTTGTTGCTACTGGTACTCTTTAGCATGCACCTGAAAAACAAAACAAAAAAGAAAAAAAGAAAAATCAGTAACTTGGAAGTAAGAACAAACCTAGACTAAATCCTAGAAATGAAATCTAATGGCGATCAGTGTTCCCCGGCAACGGCGCCAAATTTGACATCATGTGTTTTTATTTTTCTAGCAGGGTATAAATATCCTAAACAATTAACTATCAAATTAACTTTTAATCCTAACACACAAAACAATACTCTTGCCAAGAGAGATCAGGTGTAGTACTTAGGGATCGAATCCACAGAGAACAATGGCACACAATAAATTTCCTATTTCTAAAGACTAAGCTAGGTGATTATATATATATTGGTAACAAGTAATTGGCTTAAGAAAATATTTCTTATCAGAAGGTGTAGAATATGAAAATATGCTAGTAATGTAAATGTGGAAATATGCTAATAATCAAACTAGATGTAAATGTGAATATGTTAGATCTAAGGGGTTTCAAGCTTCATGAATTATAGGGGATAAGATGCACAAATATGTAAATATTCTATAACTCAAATATTAACTACTCTAACCCTTTTAACTCCAACTCTCGTATGCGAGCAAAAGGAAAGACCATCGATCGACGGCTAAGGCCTTATGTCGATCGACAGTGAAATCAGAAAGAAGTGTGAACGAGATTTGATATGTTCACCAAGCTAATTAGAAAATCTCTCGCATGCGCCTAACAATCTAGTTCAATAGAGTCTATTCTGGAACAGAACCTACTCTCATAGTCGTCCATGTCCTACTTTCGAGATCCTAGTTAGCTACTCTATAATGCAAGCATTAAGCACAACTCAACTGATGGATATTAACTTAACCTAGCAATCCTACTTTTGGGCTAATCCATTATTGTTATCATTTAACCCTAAATCTTATTGGTAACTACTCAGATATAATAAAATTAAGAATAATAATATCAATATAATTCATAGATAAAATATTGGGGTTCCAATACAAATCTTCCTAAGGAGTTATGAATCTTCTCTCTAAATAAATCCTAAAGCTATGATGGATTGCTGGTGCACACACACACTTTTCCACAACCCTATGCACCAGCACACCACACAGAGCGCAAACACACAGCACACACTTTTTGATGCAATACATAAAGTATAAATATAAAACCCTAAAGTCTAGGTCAAAACTCGTCCAGGGGTAATCTTGTAATCTTGTGTCATGTCTCTAACTTGGACTTGAAATCGGCTGTCGCGAATTGGTCATCGATCGATGTTAGATGTGCAACATCGATCAATCTTGTTCATGTAACATCGGTCGACGCCGAGATAGGGTCGTCGATCGACGACAGTCTTGTACTTTGACTCTCACAATGATCAGCTATGGATTACTGCCCTCTAAATTCTCCAAATGCTCCAAGTATCTCCATACATCTCCAAAACGTGCCTGGACCTGTAAAGACCTTAAAACATAGCCTAGACACACATAATATACCCAAAATAGAGCCTATAGCATGGCCTGAAACTGGTAATAAATAGGCTATGTCACAAATATGGCGACCTTGAGGAACAAATTCGAAGGGACAGTGACAAGCAAAGTAAATATTTATGGAGATTAGTTGGGAATGAGTTAACCATGGGAAATAAAGAAGTAAAGAAAGGAAAGGATTCACGACCAAGGGAAATGCTCTCACCTCTGTAACACCCATGTAGACATATGGTCGACCAACCGGCCAACAATCAAACAAGAACATGACCGATAGACCGACCAACACCCAGGGTTAAAGATGAAATGAGCCAACCGGCCAGCCAACAATTAAACAAGAACATGACTAACCGTCCAACCCAACACCAAGGTCCGGAAGCACTACGTGACGGGCTAGAGACAATCCGGTCAGAGTCATAGATCTTACTCCGTGACCTAGACCAGTTCATCCACTAACTTGTCCCGCTAAATCATGGCTTAAGGCTTTGAAACCCGTACCAAGAGTTAGCGTTTCCGTTAGATCAAGGCCTAAGGCTTTTCAACCCGCACCAAGACCTAACTTGTTGTTAGACCGGACTAGTCAAATATCAGAGTACTCATGATGCACATATAAAAAAAATACTTTATTGATTCAAAGAAATATTCATACATTGAATAATTCGAGATTGGGCCCGACCTAATGCAAAATCGAGTCAACTCAACAAAAATCAAAATACCGTTTACAAAAGGCATGAAAATCTACACCGGCGGTCCTAACGTCTAGCACCAAGCTATCCGATCATCCTTACTAAAGCAACCTGCAAAAAGGACAACAGAGTTGGGTGAGTAACCCAATGTTACTCAGTGAGCTGGCGGCCTCTACCCGCCACCTATAAATTAACCCAGACAACCCAAAATAACAATCAATCTAGGACTAGCATGTAAACGAAGCTAAGACTAAACAATCAATCCCTAGTTAACCATATATATGTCTGAGTTCAGTACTCGTAGTGTTGGACACTTTGACTATACAAGTATCGTTAACCGGTCTACCAACAATCAGAGAGAACATGATCGGCCGATCAATGATACTGCATAGCTTTCAATATCCACCACCCTTCATAAGGAATTGCTCAAAAAATATAACAGCCAACTTTGGGTATATACCAACCAAAAAGACACCAAGCCTAATCATGTACCTAACCTGGAATTAGATCTCAATGTTAGAAACATGCAAGACAATCAATCACCAACCAAACACAAACACAATAATAATACTCTAACTAACTACGACGCGATCTAACTAGTAGCATTGTATATCGGTGCTACACTTACCCTAGGGTCCCATAACCCTTTACTAGACACGACCCTCTAACACAACAGTCTAACCTGGGAAAGGGTGACTTTGTGTTCCTCTACATCGGCAATATCCTATGTCCCTACCAAAATTGCCAGAAGAAGGAACTTTCAACTGACCGCGGCCCACATTCCATCGGGTCACCGCGCGATAGCCCACAGTCTATCGGGGCACTGCCACATTACACCGTCGTGTAACACTCAGCCCTAGGCCATGACCCCGTCTCTATGAGTCTTTACGATCCAGCAAATAAGGGTTTCCTTAAACCCGCTGAATACTTAGGCAAGGAAACACTAATCAACCCCTAAACAAGCCTAGCATGGGCGGGTTACGCACATGATGTTGGCAACACACACTCTACAAAACCTTAATCCAGAACCTAACCTAAGGCTAGTGTTCCAGATACTAACAAGACTCGACCCTACAACACTAACCAATAGTACCAGTTATATGGCCTAAGACCCTTAGTACTAACATATAATAAACTAAACAACAATATCATAACTAAATAAAATCAACCAGTTAGTCACTCCCTTACCAAGATCTGGCGAACCTCAATCAACAAGATTAATTAAAAAGCAAGCATTTATCTAATCTATCATTCAATCAACTCAATCAAACCGTTACCCAGATAGTTCGACCTCCTGCTACGAAACTATGTTTAAAGATAACGGGAACCTGCACTCAACCATATCAACAAGCAAGAATATAAAACATGATGCACCCTAGTCCAAGTCAGGTTATTAACTCAGTCTTAATTCCATTTCATCTCAGCTCAGCCCATGGTAAACTGAGTCTGGTTCAATAACTAACCCTAAGGACTCGATCATGCAAAAACGTGAGCATTCTACTCTATATGCGACTCGATCTATCCTAAGTTTCAAGTTGAACTCAAGCATAACCAAAAAATATCCTAAATTCCAAGTGGAATTCAAACATAAAAAACTCACAAAACAACCCTAAATTCCAAGTGGAATTTACACAAACCGACTTACAAAACTACCCTAAATTCCAAGTGGAATTCAAACATACCCAACTCATTAAAACTACCATAAATTCGAAGTGGAATTCAAACATAACCAACTCACAAACTACCCTAAATTCCAAATGTAATTCACACAAACCAACTCACAAAACTACCCTAAATTCCAAGTGGAGTTCACACAAACCAACTCACAGTGTTCTATGCCAATTAGCAGCTGATTGATCGGAGAGGACTTGGCCAAACCCAACCTTGACGTCTGGAATGGACTGGACTGGACTGACTCTTACTTGGACAGAACCTCGGCTTGATCATGAAGAAACTGACTTGGACTGATCTGGACTCGGACATAACTTTTTTTAGCTTTTGGACAGTTCGTGGGACTTCCCGGTAGAGTATCGAGCTTCGGAACTTCGACTGATCTTAACTCATGGAAATAAACTGATCCTTGATAGCACGTCCATTTGATCATCAAATAATATTACTGGCTTGGACGGATTGGTTTGGACATAGCTTCCACGTCACAATCGTAGAGAATCATTGATTGGACATAAATTGGCTTCTCGGTGGAGTATCGGCCTTTAGAAATGACCACACACTTAACTCGACCATTTTCTCTCTCTCTCTCTCTCTCTCTCTAGCCACGTTTTTAACTTTTCTTTGGTGTGGAGTGGGATGTCTGGAAACTGAGGGGAGGCATTAGTATTTATAGAAGCCATCACCAGTGAGGTGAGGCCACACGGTCGACCACATTTCAGCCGGCATGCTTCCGGTCGAATGCGTGGCGACACACGGTCCACACATGTCAATCAACATGTCCTTGTCTCATGCAGGGAGCCACACTTCATCCCATATGTCAAGCTGCATGTCTGGACTGCATGAAAGGCTACACACAAGCTCCCACATGTTGATCAGCATCCTTCAGTTCCATGCGCGGCGGCACCTCGTGCTACGACATGTCGGGCTTCATGTACCACTTCCATGAGCGGCGGCATGTCGTGCTTCGGTAGAAACTCAGATTATTAGATGGTTGACACCACGTCCTCCACATGTCTGGAAGCATGGCCCGGTTGCATGAAAGGCAATACCACAGCGCCCACATGTCAATCAGCATGCTTCGGTTGCATGTGCGACGACACCTCGTGCTTCAACATGTCAAGCCGTATGTCCTGCTTCTATGCACGGAGACACCTCATTCTTGTGTAGACATAGAGATTTCCAGGCAGTTGACACCACGTCCTGATCACATGCATTGAGACACCTCGAGCTTCTCGGTCCATTCACCTGATTTCGACCCTTCCGGCATATTTTCGACCCGCGATCAATCCCGAATATTTTTCCGCTCCCATTCTGATGTGCTGAATATTTTTAATAAATTCAAATCTTAATTCTGACCTTGACGCAAAATATTTTCCCGTCGTGCTTACTTTCATCTTATGGTTCACTCACTATCAATTCTTTGACCACCTCGTATTTCAAAATTTCCCGATCAATCCTTATTGCCCGCAACTCGACCACCAGGTTGATGCTCGACCACTCTTCCATTTTCTCCAAACCATGTTAAGTCTTATATGTCCAAAACTCAACATTCGTCATCATTCTTTGGTTCCCAAAAGCTTGGCTCCAAATTTTGACTTTGTTCATCTCGACCATTTTACTCCTTTGGGAGGGTTATTACAAGCGTGGTCTCACCACTAGGCGATATTGAGTGAGGAAGTGGTGTCATCAATAGGTCATGGTTGAAGGAGAGTGGTGTTTCCACTAGGCTAAATGGAGTGGTGCCACCTAGTGGCGACATGGAGCGGAGGGTTGGTGTGTGGTCTCTTTGTAATGGTGAGACGGGCCCGAGACAATGAGATGATGAGAAGATGAGAATTTGGGATGCGACAGTTTCTCGTTTTATTTTATTTTCGGAAGTTGTTTGTTAAGAGATCGAGTATATCCTTCGCGAGAACTTGTTTCTTTGATTCTTCTTTGAACCGTACAAGGTATTAGTTCTCACATTCTTTTTATTTTATAGAGAGTTTTCTAGACGTTGATTCCGTCGTGACCGATTTTGACCCCAACAGTTAGTCCCCCAGCTCGCTAGAACGATGTTCTTGCGAGTTGTTAGGTATGCTAGGCATCTTAGGCAGAATTGATAGCTGGAAATACGAGGGATAACAATTTTCACCGAGAGATACAGTAGGTCTCCCTCCTTTTTTTTCCTTTTCTGTAAGTATGGAGTTAAAATTTTACTCTTACTTTCTCATACTTGTTTCTCTATTTTCTTCCTTTGTTATTTCCATTATGTCTCCAAGCAAGAGAGTGTTTGAGGAAGCCTTGCTCTCTTCTTTAGACCCCAAGAGCTTTATGGTGAAACTGTTATGAAGATCAAGTTCATACCACATTCCATTGACCCAGAAAAAGTTGCATAGCATTAGTTTGCAAACTGCAGTTTGGAACCACCTCCACCTGAGCTGTGGTGTCCGAGGAGGCCTTGCACTAGAAGAACCTTTGATGGGCAAAGTAAAAGCACTTACCCTTTCCTCGACACCATCCACCATTTCTGCCAAGTCCCGGACGAGGTGAGTTTCACATAACAAAGCACGAGGAAAATGCTGATGGTCCCTCTCGCGGCTACTTTACGTGTTACAAGGCGCATTTTTGTGTTGTCTTTTGTGTTTTCTTATCCCAGAGATCGTAGTTCAGACCTTGGATCTTTTCCGGCTGTCGATAAGCCAGCTCTCTCCTTACGGCCTGCCACATTTCATAAGGATATTGGTCTTGAGCTTCGAACATGGGATGACACTTAGTGCCGATTATCTGGACGCTCTTTTGTTCCTAAACAATATGGCAATTCCGCTTCAATATTGCTTCAAACCACAGAAAGATATGATGATAATCAAGGGTGCCTCTAACGCACACGACTGGCCGGACTACTACTTTTTCATCTGTATAGATATTGCCTCTATTGCAGAAGAGTGCATCCCTATTTTTAGTAGCGAGTGGATCCGAAAGGGTATCATGGTTGGATGCTCTGATAATATTTTTGACGATATCTAACTTTGTATTTGTTTCCTTTGTTTTTAAGTTTACGATCCTATCCCTCCACATCCCATGGACTTTTTTCTGTTAGAGATATTCTTCGTGGTGGTCCATTCTTTTGGGGCTACTTTTCTCCGAAACGAGTCCGTGCAGAGATTGCATATGATCATTCTAGATCTCAGCCTCACACATTAGTTGAAGAGAGCTCGGATCTGATGATTGAAAAATTTGTTCTGTGTGATGTTCCAGTGGTGAGGGAGAGTGAGAAGTCTCCCAAGAACAAGCAAGTTGTCGTAGATGAGGGTTATGCTACTGCTGGAACAGAGTTGCCTGGGGGCGATTGGTTCCAAAAAAAAATTCCCAGCAGCGGAAGTGGTACCAATCAAACCCCACTGCCATCGTTTTGAGCTGCAGGTCCTGAGCTCAACTCCTTCTTCGCGTCGCTTGGTGTCCCTTTGGATCAACCTGTGAATGATAACGAGCCTGCTGGATCAGGTAAGTTTGCTGAACCTTTGTGGTTCTGCATGGGGGTTAGTTTTCATACTTGTTTAGTTTTTTTTTCCCAAGTTCCTTTCTAACTCCTTAAAAAATTATTCGTAGGACCTTCACATGATGAACGATGCGCTTACAGCGGGTTTTTTGGAGGCGCAGATGGCTCATTTTAGAGCTGAGAAGGCTGAGAAGAAGGCTGCTCGCTTTAAGAGAGAAGCTGAAGCGCGTTATATTAGTGAGAATGATATGGAGTCAAAGAAAGCATCCAAGCCTCGATCCTAAAAAATCTCTATGTTCAGTTTGCTGCTGACTTTGAAGAGTTGAAGAAGACGCAGAAGTCCTTCGGTGATGATATAGTCTATTTATTACCAGTTTTAGGCCATGTTATAGTCTCTATTTATGGTCTATTATGTGTGTCTAGATTATGTTATAGAGTTTTTACAGGTCCAGATACGTTTTGGAGATACTTGGAGCTTTTGGAGCATTTAGAAGAGAAGAATTTGTAGCTAATTATTTAGAGAATCGAAGTACAAAACACTCGTCGATCGACGACATGACCTTGTCGTCGATCAACGACAAGACCTTGGCATCGACCGATGTTACAAGACCAAGTCCGATCGATGTTGCACGCTTGACATCGATCGACGGCCAAATCACATACAGTCGATTTGAAGCCCAAGTTAAAGGCAAATGACGAAGATGCGATGGACGAGTTTTGATCTAAATTTTAGGATTTTATATTTATGTTTTATGTATTACAGAGAGAGGGAGGTTCTGAGGAGTTTAGTTTTCTATTATAGTTTTAGGGAGACTTATATTGGACCCTAATATTATAGGGAGACTTATATTGGACCCCAATATTTTATTTATGCATTATATTTAGATTATTGTTCTCTCTTTGTTTATGTCTGAGTAGTTATAAACTAGATTTAGGGTTGAATGATAGCAATCTTATATTAGCCCAAAAGTAGGATTGCTAGGTTGAGATAATATCCATTAGTTGAGTTGTGCTTCATGCTTGCATTCTAAAGTAGCCAAATAGGATCTCGAAAGTAGGACATGGATGACTACGAGAGTAGATTCTGTGCAACAATAGACTCCATTGAATTGGTTTTTAAGGCGCATGCGAGAGCTGGTCTAATTAGCTTGGTGGACTTATCAAATCTCGTTCACACTTCTTTCTGATTTCACCGTCGATCGACATCAGGCCTTAGCCGTCGATCGATGGTCTTTCCATTTTCTCGCCTATGGGAGTTGGAGTTAAAAAAAGTCAGAATATTTAATATTTGAGTTCAAGAATAATTACATTTTTGTTCTTCTTATTCCTTATAACCCATTAAGCTTGAAACCCTAGATCTAGCATATTTACATCTACTTAGTTTAATAGCATATTCCATATTTATATTATTATCATATCTCCATATTGGATCTATACTTCTTGATAAGGAATATCCTTAATTGATTGTTTACTACTAATATATATATATATATATATATATATATATATATATATATATCTACCTAGCTTAGTCTTTAGAAATAAGAAATCTATTGTGTGTCATTGCTCTCTATGGATTCAAGCCCCTAAGTACTACACCTGATCTCTCGTGGAAAGAGTATTATTTGTGTGTTAAGATTAGGGTTAATTTGATAGTTAATTGTTTAGGATATTCATACCCTACTAGAACAATAAACACACCCATGTCAAATTTGGCGCCATTGCCGGGGAGCAGTGATCGCCATTAGATTAATTTCTATGATTCAGTCTAGGTTTGTAATTACTTTCAAGTTACTAAATTTTTCTTTTCCTTTGTTTTTCGGGTACATGCTCAATAAAGGAAAAGAACTACTATTCTCAGACCTGGAAAAACTCGAACGTACGATCCGCAAAGGAAGACGACAAGCATAGATCGACAACGCCTACATAGCGTCAACTGACACTTCTTTACGAACATCATCGCCCGACAAAAGAACTCAAGCATCGACCGACATCAGAACTCATGCATCAACCGACATTGATCATACCGCATCGATCGACAACAACTTACCAGCATTGATCAACAGTAGCAGCCAAGTTCAGATCGTTGAAACTTTAGTATTGGTTCGGGATGAGAGTGGAGAATTGCATGACCTCAACTGTCATCTGCGTAATGCAGCATGTCAAAAGATAGACGATCAGGGGACTGTAATACCTGATACAGAAGCAGAAACGGAAGCAGACGCTGCAGTAGCTCAACCTGAATCTAATGCCCAAGCTGCTCAGAAGACATTGGCCGACTACAACCGTCCAGACCAGTTCTACACCAAAAGATCTGCCATTCATCCTCCAGCTTTTCAGAGAAACGATTTTGAGATCGAGCCCATTTTCTTCGGACTTGTAGCGCAGACGCCTTACCATGGGTTGCGACATGAGCAACATATGGATCATTTGGAGCGATTTTGTGGATCTAGTGACTGCTATTAATGCCAATGGAGTCCCTGAGGACTGTCTCTTTTGTAAGCTCTTCAAGTACTCACTTGCTGTAGAAGCTTCATATTGGCTTAAGCAGTTGCCACCAGGATCTTTGACATCCTGGACTGACATCAAGAACGCTTTCTTGCATAACTTCTTTGATGACACGAGAGCAGAAGATCTGAGGAGCAAGATTGCTACTTTTTTGCAAGAGCCTTCAGAGTCTTTCAGAAACTCCTGGATTAGATTCAAGTCATACCAGAGAGATTGTCCACATCACGGGTTCAACGAAGTGCAGCTTCTTAGAACTTTCTTCAGAGGTATTGGATTACAGTTTCAGATGGCTTTGGACACAACTAGTGAGGGGAATTTCATCACTAGGAGTTCTGAAGAAGCTACGAGATTGATTGTGAATCTAGCATCCAGCAGAAGTACCAAGAACACATTTTTTGAGAGGAAGAAATCATCTCCAGCTTTGAGCAAGGAGCAGATTGAAGAGGTCAAGGCAAATCTGGAAAGTGTTCAAAACTTTCTCAAGAAGCAGGTTACTTTTGCAGAAGTAAAGCAATAGAGTCTGGAGATGATGAGGTTAAAGAAGAGGATGTGAACTATATTGATGGGAATGGTTCTAGAGACAAGGGAATCCAGGTTTCAACAAGAAATCCTATGAGAATAGTCAAGGAGTAATTTTAGTCGGGGTTCACAGCAAAATTCCTTCAATAACAAGAGGACTTATGGATCTTCTTACTACCAGAATCCTCCTCTAGAGGCTCAGGAAAGCAAGATCGAATCAATGGTTGACAGAGTTTTAGAGGACATCAGAAGATGACTGTGGATTTCAATGGAAAGATAGATGGTTTGTACCTCAACCTCAATACCAAGTTCAAAAACCTCAACACCCATGTGAAGAAGTTGGAGAATCAAGTGATGCAAACAAGTGAAACCATTAGGAGGCATGATAGCCTGATTAAGGAGAAAATGGAGGTAGAACAGAAGCACCACGTCAATGCAATGATTGATGATAATTTTTGGCAGGAAGTTAAGAGAGAAAAGCTCCAAGAAGTGTGGAAATTTCTATGTCATCCGCTAGTTCCCATTGGTGTCGATCAACACCAAGCGATGAACTTTGATTCTTGTAGTATCAATTACTTCGTGTGAATCGACTAACGTCGATCAACACAGAGACGAGATCACCGACCGATGGAGAGATAGCGGTATCGATCAACAATGCGACCTGAGCATCGATTGACAGATGAGAAAACCAGTTCGACTGTCGAGCATAAATGCGAGTTTAATTGTGTGTCCAACCGTGACGGTTTCAGAACAGAATACAGACACGTCTGAAGCTATGGATATTGATAGAGAAGATGAGGGAAACTCCAAGAGGGAGCAAAAGATCCCCAAACATCAACGAAGAGAAGCCAATGAAAAAGAGATGGATAGCTTTACTAAAAGAGTTTTCAAAATTCCTTTAGATATTCCTTTTGATGAAGCTTATTATACTCACATATTGTGGATGTTTTTCAGGGAATCAAGGGAGGTAAATGATGATATTGAGATCATGTTCGGTAATCTCAGAGAGAAGATGAAGCAGGGGACTTGTCCGAGGAAGAAAAATGATCATGGGAAGTTCATTGTTACATGCTTCATCAAGGGCAACGAATATCCCAATGCCCTATGTGATACTGGATCTCCAGTGAGCATTATGCCAAGGACTATGGCAAAGGAGCTGAACCTGAAAGTGGAAGCCACCAATGATTCTTTCACATTTGTAGGCTGCTCAAAATTGAACTCAGGAGGAATGGTAAAAGATGTTCCAGTGCAAATTAACAACACCCTAGTCCCAGTAGACTTCCATGTGATGGACATCATGATAGATTGAATTTCTTCACTACTACTTGGGAGAGCATTCATGGCCACTGTGGGAGCTATCTGCGATATGAAGTTAAATAGGTTGTATCTATCTCTAATTGATCAAAATGTTCTTTATGAACCTGTTAAAAATAAGAACAAAGCTACTCTGATTGAATTGTGTAATGATGCAGAGCTTCTGGCCACATGCTTCTGCGATTCTGAGTTCGATAAAGAGTCGGAATATGGAGCATTGATCAACACCCAGCCCATACAATCGATCGACGCATTTGCAGTTCAGGGATCAGTCGACACGCACCCTTTGTTTTCGATCGATAATCCTACTTCAGAACCGATCAACACTTACCATGCATATTTCGAATACAACCCAGCCTACCTCGAGTACGACGAAGAATACAGAGAAGAATAAATAATTGAGTATTGTGGTATAGCTATGGAATAGGCTGGTGTTCTTCATGTTTCCCATCAAATCTGTAAATCGACCTTGATCGACGGTAACCATACACCATCGATCGATATTGATATTAAAGCAGAGTCTGAACTAGATTCAGCAGCAGAACGTGAGAAGGAATATGGTTATCTACAACCAGATGAGTTTGGTATTCTGAGAGATTCAGAGGGTCACGCAAGAGCTATGGATGGAAGACTTTTACATGTCACTGCGGAAATCATAGTAGAGATACTATTGCCTTAGCTAATGGTCCCGGAAACCTTCTCGGCCAACAATTTGATTTTCGAGCATCAATCGACGGTAACCGTACACCATCGATCGGCACACATCAGGCATACCATGGATACGGTGAATCTTACGAAGAATACAATGCAGATTACAGAGAGGAAGAGATGATTGAGTGTCACGGCCTAGCAGCGGAAGACGCTGGCTGGGTAATGAACGCGAAAGTGGATAATCGAGCATCGATAGACGGCATACCCTGGCCATCAAATAACATCAGACGCAAACCATAACTGGAACTTAGAGCAGAAGATACAAATATTGGTTATCTTAACCTGGTTGATTTTGAAATTTTCAGAGACCCAGAAGGACGTGCACGGGCTCTTTATGGGAGAATTCTACATACATCTAAGGAGGATGTAGCAGATGTTCTTGTTATAGCTAATGGATCAGGAAATTTATTTGAACAAACAGACGCAACCATCGATTGACGCACAGGTAACAGAGTCAATCGACATTGAGGAGCAGAAGAACGAGCCAATCCATAACGATCTATACACTTCCAAACATCCTAGATCGATCTACGACAGACAATGTGCATCGATCGACACCACCTTTGCAGGGGTACACCAGTTTTGTACTTCTAATGCCTATGGTTCAGAAAGTCCAAGATCGATCGGTTGGATCAACCCACTATCGATCGACGGTCGTATAGAGCATGGAAAGAGAGCTTATGATGCTGATGGCAGAAGAATTTTCAATTGGGAAAAGAAAAATGAGTATGGCATCTACAGAGATGAGAATGGTAATGCACGAGCTATAGACAGAAGAGTAGTGAATCTGCAAGAAGAAGACATCATAGCTGTTCTATAGAGAGCTACTATGTTTGAGCAGAGCTACATATGTTTACCAGAACATGCAGCAAAGATTGCTATTTCTATGAAGAAATAAAAAACATACAGCATAGCAGAGATTAATGATTTTGTGCATGAGATCTACAAAGCTCAAGAGATGTTACTGGATGATTTCTACAAGAGGCTTGATGATGTCTACTATCATGATGTCTACTATCCTATATACAAGTGCCCCACTAGTTTGAATACACGCATGGATGAGATGAAGCAAGATTTGGATATTGTTCAAAAACAGCATGCGCCTAGAGCAGAATGACTAACATCGATCGACGGCAGCCCAAGGCCATCGATTGATACTGAGATGGACAGACAGAAAACCGCAGCATAATAACAATTAGAAGACATGTTCGATGAGATTTATTTTTCTAAAAGCGTGATGAAGGAAGATATTTATCAGAAATTGGAGGATATGTCGGAGACTACAGCTGCCAGACTTAGAATGCTACAGCACAGTATTGAGAATCTACAAAGGAGAATGCATTAAGTGGACGTTGCTAGGGAGATTATGAAGAATGAGAAATCCAGAGGAGATGAGGCAATGATAAGCTTCATTGGTACATAGTTTCAGAAGATCAAAGAAGATGTAGACACTTGTTTTCCAAGTGTTGATCCACCTCCATACTAGTTCGAAACTTCAAAACATCGAGCTAAAGACTATAACCAAGCGCTAAGTGGGAGGCAACCCACTGTTTAGTAATATTTTTATTTAGTTCTTACCTATTCTACTATTTATTTAGAGTTTTACTTTTTTTTTGCAGACTATTTGATTCCACCGTCGATCGACACCATAGAGGCACCATCAGTCGAGAATGGATCGCGACCATCGATCGGCCACACCCGCCTACCACTGATCGACACTCTCTTACAGAAAGAGGTATTGAGTTTTCTACTTACATTTTTTACTTATGATTTGATTTTTCCTAAACCAATCCGGGATGGATTACACTGAGGACAGTGTAATTTAAGTCTGGGGAGGTTCACTGATGCTATTTGATTTGTTTTGAGTTTTATTTCTATATTTATATTTCATAAGTTTTATTGAGTCAAGAAAGGGAATATGATCAATATTTTTATCGACTAACCACACTTAAGCATCATTCTTAGAAGGTTGCTTGCAGAGACTACTAGAGATACCAAAGTGGATCACTCTTCCGCTATATCACACTTGCTTAGAAAGTTTGAAGGAACCGAAGCTGATTTTCAATACTAATCCTGACATTATTTGCTTGCTTTGAGGCTTGTGTACACTGGATCAGAATTCTTCTGCAAGTCTGTAGGTACAAGTCATTGCACCTCTAGTTCCCTTCTCTCTCTCTCTTCAGCATCTACCTAAAAGCTTAAAATATTGAGATTACTTCCCGAGACACAGAGGGGTAAGTACATTATCGATGACCCCATTATTCTAATTCGGAGGAACGATCACACATTGTTGCCACTATTCGCCTACAACTTTCCCAAAAAGCAAAATAGAAAAAAAAAAAAAAAAGAGAAAAGAAAAGAAGAAGAAAATCGAAAAGAAGATGGCATAATGTTTGTGTTAAACAACATTGATCATTGGATTTGATATCTAAAAAGATTCAGAGAAGAGAGAAAAGAAGGAAGAAAGGGATCAGAGAAGACTTTGTGCCTAGTTACTCAGATACTTGCAGGGGTGAGAGTCCATGTGTCCTTTGATCGATATTCCCAGGGTAACGCCTGCACTTTTATTTTATGCAAAGAAATGAAATCAGTAGAGGGGTGAATCAAGCTACTATTTGCTCAGTTGTTAGTAGAATGGATTTGGTTGCTATACTAGGATAGGGTATATAAATTTTCTCTGTGATTCACTTGATGGGATGTGGTTGCAACAAAGTAGGTGACAGTTATACTTAGACATTATGTGAGTCTCCGCTTTTCAAACCTCTTTCATAGGCTTTGTTTCCTTGAGGACAAGCAAAAGGTTAAGTCTGGGGGAGTTGATATAGCCTACTGATTAAAAAATTTAGGCCATGCTATAGGCTTTATTTAGGGTCTATTATGTGTGTCTATAATATGTTTTAGAGTTTTTACAGGTCAAAGTACGTTTTGGAGATATATGGAGATACTTGGAGCTTTTGGAGCATTTAGAAGAGAAAAATCCGTAGCTGATCATTTAGAGAGTCGAAGTACAATACAGTCGTCGATCGAAGACACGACCTTGGAGTCGACCGATGTTACAAGACCAAGGTTGATCGATGTTGCACACTTGCCATCGATCGACGGTCAAATCATAGACAGTCGATTTCAATCCCAAGTTAAAGAAAAATGACGAAGATTCCCTGGACGAGTTTTGACCTAAATTTTAGGGTTTTATATTTATGTTTTATGTATTACAGAGAGATAGAGGTTCTGAGGAGTTTAGTTTTCTATTATATTTTTACAATTTTTAGGGGAGAAGAGCTTCATAACTCCTTAGCGAGATTTGTATTGGAACCCCAGTATTTTATCTGTGTATTATATTTAGACTATTGTTCTCTCTTTGATTATGGATGAGTAGTAATCAACTAGATTTAGGGTTGAATGATAGCAATCATGGATTAGCCCAAAAGTAGGGTTGCTAGGTTGAGATAATATCCATCAACTGAGTTGTGCTTCATGCTTGCATTCTAGAGTAGCTAACTAGGATCTCAAAATTAGGACATGGATGGCTACGAGAGTAGGTTTTGTGCCATAATAGACTCCATTGAATTAGGTTGTTAGGCGCATGCGAGAGCTGGTCTAGTTAGCTTGGTGGACTTATCAAATCTCGTTCACACTTTCTTCTAATTTCTTGGCAAGAGTATTATTTGTGTGTTAATATTATGGTTATTTGCTAGTTAATTGTTTAGGATATTCATACCCTGCTAGAACAATAAACGCACCCATGTCAGGCGACTACCTCCAGTGTCGGAGTTCTGTGGGTGCTTTGTGGTGAACGCATATAGACGACTACAACTATAATGCCAAGATGGCAAAGATGTTGAGGAATATGGGCAATTATGCCAGCGCGGAGTTGATGATTTATCATATTGAAGGGACAATATGGGAGCACTTTGCTTCGGTTCTCATCTCTCCTAATTCAAAGGAGGTTGGTCATGCCGTTCCGGGCGGAGAAAGCGATGTGGATCAACCTCCAGCTCTTTTTGGTTAGTTTTGTTTCCAATTTCATTTCTAACTCCTTAAAAATTATTGGTAGGGCCTTCACATGATGAATGACACGCATACAGCGAGTTTTTTGGAGGCACGGGCGGCTCATGCAAGAAATGAAAGAAATGAAACAATTCTATGGAAAGTTCATGCATGGAAGTTCTCACAATAGGTAAATAAAAATGTAAAATTCTATGTTGTTTTCAATATACTAGTCTATTTTTATATGTTTATACATTAAGTTAAAATTCCCTTTAATTTCATATCCCTCCCAACTCTGTCGGTCATTCTAAAAAGCTAAGATGGTTGGATTTTTGACCAGGACATACTTCTCAAACATATAAAGTATATATCATTACTTGACATCGGTTTCAGACTGAGGATGTTATGCTGAAGACTCAGAACAGTGGAGTTACGTATGAAACCTTTAGCATGTGTAGATCCAGTGCCACATATACTGAACATAAGGCGGACAAAGTTTCATTCTATGGAGTTATTGAAGAGATCATACTCCTGGACCACCATATGTTTCAGGTTCCACTCTTCAAGTGTAAATGAGCCAATAAAGGACACGGTGTGAAAGAAGAACAAGGCTTTACACTAGTGAACCTCAAAGTAAACCTATCTCCGTATATCCAAGATTCATATATTATGGCATCACAAGCAAAACAAATCTTCTATGCAAAAGAAGATGGTTCCTCACCTTGGTATGTTATTATGAGGGCGCCACCTAGAGTGTATCATGAGTTAGAGTCAGATGAGGAGTTTGTTGCCCCACCTTTATGTTGAAAGGTAAACTTGATTTGGGCTAAAAAATTAACTAAATATGTTTAGCCCAAAATTAGCCCAAATTCTAGAATAATCTTCCACCTCCTTAAGTATAAAAATCTAGATATTTTTCAAAGAATTATCTAGATAATCAAATAAAATAATCTAGATATTTAAGTAGAATTATCTAGATTTATGAATAAAATATATGAGATATTTTATATTTTGGAGGCTATAAATACCTCCACCCTCCCCTCATTTGTATCATCAAGAAATCAAGAAATAAAAAAAGTTTGTGAGAAACTTTTAAGCAATAAAAATCCTCTTCCAAGTTATAAAAAAATTTCTTCTTCACAAAGTTTCTTTCTCTTCAAACACATAAAACACTTTCTCCATATTTACTAAAGTTTTCCTTTCCAACAAAGTGGTATCAGAGCTAAGGTGATGGCAAACAATGGTGTTCCCTTCCAAGTTCTGATGCTCACTAAGAGCAACTATGACAATTGGAGTCTTAGGATGATGGCTATTTTAGGAGCACATGATGTGTGGGAGATAGTCGAGAAAGGCTTCAATGAACCGGAGAATGATAGTGGTCTATCTCAAACTCAAAGGGATGGTTTGAGAGATTCAAGGAAGAGAGACGAGAAGGCTCTCTGTCTAATCTATCAAGGATTAGATGAAGATACATTTGAGAAGGTTGCTGGAGCAAAGACGTCCAAAGAAGCATGGGAGAAGCTTCGGACCTCTTACAAGGGAGCGGAACAAGTTAAAAAGGTACGTCTTCAAACTTTAAGAAGAGAATTTGAAGCACTACAAATGAAGGAAGGAGAACTCATCTCAGATTACTTCTCAAGAGTCTTAACGGTTACTAATAACCTTAAGAGAAATGGTGAAAAGTTAGATGAGGTGCGAATTATGGAGAAAGTTCTTAGATCATTGGATTCAAAATTCGAGCACATTGTTACCGTGATTGAAGAGACAAAGGATTTGGAGACTATGACAATGGAGCAACTTCTTGGATCACTACAAGCTTATGAAGAAAAGAAAAAGAAGAAAGAAGATATTGTTGAGCAAGTTCTCAAGATGAGAATTGATCACAAGGAAGAAAGTGGCCGGAGCAATCCAAGACGTGGTGGCAGTCATTTCCGAGGACGAGGTCGTGGTGTAAATACCCGAGGTTGGATATCATATGAAGACAACTTCAACCAAAGAGGAGAAAGCTCAACAAGAGGTCATGGAAGAGGAAATCCAAAATCAAGGTACGATAAATCAAGCATCAAATGCTACAGTTGTGGAAAGTTTGGACATTATGCTTCTGAATGCAAAACTCCAAACAATATTAGAGTTGAAGAGAAGTTCAACTATGTTGAAGAAAGGAGTAAAGAAGAAGATATGTTATTGATGGCTTACAAGAAGGATGAACCAACAGAGGTTCACAAGTGGTACCTTGATAGTGGTGCAAGCAACCATATGTGTGGGAACAAAAGCATGTTTGTGGAGCTTGATGAATCAGTGAAAACCAATGTGGCTTTAGGAGATGAATCGAAGATGGAGGTGAAAGGTAAAGGAAACATTCTCATCCGCTTGAAGAATGGAGATCATCAGTTCATTTCCAATGTTTACTACATTCCGAGCATGAAGACCAACATCTTGAGCCTAGGACAACTCTTAGAGAAAGGTTATGACATTCGATTAAATTATAATAGCCTTTCTTTAAGAGATAAGTCAAACAAGCTCATCACAAAGGTGCCAATGTCAAGCAACAGAATGTTTGTCCTAAACATTCAAAATGACATTGCACGATGTCTCAAGATGTGCTACAAGGAGGAATCATGGCTTTGGCATCTTCGATTTGGGCATCTCAACTTTGGAAGCTTAGAGATACTTTCAAAGAAGGAGATGGTGAAAGGATTACCATGCATCAATCATCCAAATCAAGTGTGTGAAGGATGCTTACTTGGAAAGCAATTCAAGATGAGTTTTCCAAAGGAGTCAGAGACAAGAGCAAGAAAGCCACTAGAACTTATACATACAGATGTATGTGGCCCGATTAAACCAAGTTCACTCGGTAAGAGTAACTATTTCCTTCTCTTTATTGATGACTTTTCGAGAAAAACATGGGTTTACTTTTTGAAAGAAAAATCAGAAGTGTTTGAAAATTTTAAAAAGTTTAAAGCCCATGTTGAGAAGGAAAGTGGTCTTAAGATCAAGTCTATGAGATCTGATTGAGGAGGAGAGTTTATGTCCAAGGAGTTTCTGAAGTATTGTGAAAACAATGGCATACGAAGACAGTTGACGGTGCCAAGAACCCCTCAACAAAATGGAGTAGCAGAAAGGAAGAATAGGACTATCCTTGAGATGGCAAGAAGCATGCTCAAGAGTAAGAAGCTACCAAAAGAGTTTTGGGCAGAAGCAGTGGCATGTGCGGTTTATATATCAAACCGATCCCCAACGAAAAGTGTGTTGGAAAAGACACCACAAGAAGCTTGGAGCGGAAGGAAGCCCGGTGTCTCACACTTGAGAGTCTTTGGAAGCATAGCTCACGCTCATGTTCCAGATGAGAAGCGGGGCAAACTAGATGATAAAAGTGAGAAAAACATTTTCATTGGGTATGACACTAATTCCAAAGGCTACAAGCTCTACAATCTTGAAACAAAGAAGACAATCATTAGTCGGAATGTCATCTTTGACGAAGAAGGAGAATGGAATTGGAGATCAAATGTTGAAGACTACAACTTCTTTCCATCTTTTGAAGAAGAGAATTTGGAGCAACCAAGAGAAGAGCCAGCTACACCACCAACTTCACCAACAACAAGTTATCAAGGAGATGAGAGCTCAAGTGAAAGGACTCCACGTTTTAGAAGTCTACAAAACATTTATGAGGTAACTAATAATCAAGACAATCTCACTCTATTTTGTCTATTTGCAGATTGCGAGCCTATGAACTTTGAAGAAGCTCAAGAAAAGAAGTCCTGGAGAAGTGCAATGGATGAAGAAATCAAGTCCATTCAAAAGAATGATACATGGGAGCTAGCTTCACTTCCAAATGGTCATAAAGCAATCGGTGTGAAGTGGGTGTACAAGGCAAAGAAGAATTCTAAAGGAGAAGTTGAAAGGTATAAGGCAAGATTGGTGGCAAAAGGCTATAGTCAAAAAGCTGGGATTGACTATGATGAGGTATTTGCTCCAGTTGCTCGCTTAGAAACAGTTAGACTAATCATTTCATTGGCAGCCCAAAATAGTTGGAGGATACATCAAATGGATGTCAAATCAGCCTTCTTAAATGGTGATCTTGAGGAAGAAGTCTACATTGAGCAACCACAAGGCTACATAATCAAAGGAGGAGAAGACAAAGTATTGAAGTTGAAGAAGGCACTTTATGGACTAAAGCAAGCACCAAGGGCATGGAACACTCGGATTGACAAATACTTCAAGGAAAAAGGCTTCATCAAGTGCCCATATGAGCATGCACTTTATATCAAAACTCAAAATAATGATATGTTGATTGCATGCTTGTATGTGGATGACTTGATATTCACCGGTAACAATCCGATTATATTTGAAGATTTCAAGATGGAGATGACAAAGGAGTTTGAGATGACTGATATTGGATTGATGTCATACTACCTTGGCATTGAAGTGAAGCAAGAAGAAAATGGAATCTTCATCACTCAAGAAGGTTATGCTAAAGAGGTGCTTAAGAAATTCAAGATGGATGACTCAAATCCAGTTTGCACGCCAATGGAATGTGGAGTCAAGTTATCAAAGGAAACAGAAGGAGAGAGTGTGGATCCAACACTCTTTAAGAGTTTACTTGGAAGTCTACGTTACCTAACTTGCACAAGGCCCGACATCCTACACACAGTTGGAGTTGTGAGTCGATACATGGAGCATCCAACAACAACTCACTTCAAAGCAGCTAAGAGGATCCTACGCTATATCAAAGGTACAATCAACTTTGGTTTGTACTACTCTATTTCTGATGATTACAAGCTTGTTTGATATAGCGATAGCGATTGGGGTGGAGACGTAGATGACCGGAAAAGCACAAGTGGCTTTGTGTTTTTCGTTGGAGAAACCGCTTTCACATGGATGTCAAAGAAGCAACCAATAGTCACTCTTTCTACGTGTGAAGCGGAGTATGTGGCAGCTACTTCGTGTGTTTGCCATGCTATTTGGTTACGAAACTTGCTAAAAGAGTTGAACCTACCACAAGAGGAGCCAACGAAGATCTTTGTGGACAATAAATCAGCAATAGCATTGGCGAAGAATCCAGTCTTCCATGATCGGAGTAAACACATCGATACTCGTTATCACTACATTAGAGAATGTGTTGCCAAAATGGATGTGCAGTTGGAGTATGTGAAGACAAATGATCAAGTAGCTGATATCTTCACCAAGCCACTCAAGCGAGAAGATTTCATCAAGATGCGAAGTTTACTTGGAGTAACAAATCAAGTTTAAGAGGGGGTGTTGAAAGGTAAACTTGATTTGGGCTAAAAAATTAACTAAATATGTTTAGCCCAAAATTAGCCCAAATTCTAGAATAATCTTCCACCTCCTTAAGTATAAAAATCTAGATATTTTTCAAAGAATTATCTAGATAATCAAATAAAATAATCTAGATATTTAAGTAGAATTATCTAGATTTATGAATAAAATATATGAGATATTTTATATTTTGGAGGCTATAAATACCTCCACCCTCCCCTCATTTGTATCATCAAGAAATCAAGAAATAAAAAAAGTTTGTGAGAAACTTTTAAGCAATAAAAATCCTCTTCCAAGTTATAAAAAAATTTCTTCTTCACAAAGTTTCTTTCTCTTCAAACACATAAAACACTTTCTCCATATTTACTAATGTTTTCCTTTCCAACACTTTAACAATTCCAGAAATTGAAGATTATGGGAACCAGTCCTCTGATGAAAAAGTTTTTATGTTAGAGATGAGTGTGAAGTAGTCTAAGTAGTGAAATAGTTGGTTGAGGTATTTTGACTTGTAGTTCATAGACATTGTTGGTCATGTTTCAGGTTTGCTAAAATGGCAAAGCAAGGAGCTACAGTCACTACCCGACGCAGTCGATGTCAAGAAGGTATTCCCCTAACCCCGGCGAAGATGATCAGAACAAAGAAAATTACTAATCATGCTAAAAACATCGTGGTCAGGAAGCTGAACAGGAAGCTGCACAAGAAGAAGAACCAGAGCACAGAGAAACTGAAGAGGAATAAGAAGATGAAATGGAAGACGAAGGTGACGGCGTAGAAGATGTAAATTTGCATCACAATGCATAGAATGTCTCCCAACCGTACGCAGCCATCAACTGAAGAACCTCAAAATGAAGAAACGGTAACCAAGAAAAGGAAAACAAGAGGTCTAACTAAGATGCGTGGAGTTTACAAACAACCAGAGGAAAATTTTGATGTTGAGTTCACATCTCTCGGTGAACATGTTGGCAAAGGATATGTAACTTTTTCCTCCTTTCTTGGACCTCATGTGAGAGAGCATATTCTTGCACTACTTGATGATTGGAGGCACCTCGATGAAAAAACTAGCTACGTACTGAGGGAGGAGATTCAGGCACTCTATATATCTTATATATTCTTCTTATTTGACAATAAAACTTATGTTTTAAGTTTCAAACAATCTCAGCGAAGGTTCAGTTTATCAAAAGATTGGAAAAATGCTTGTGTTTTCAAGCAAATGGGCTGTATATGGCGATCTTCAAAGTCTAGACTTGTTTCCCAAGTATGAAGTTCGAGTAGGACAATAATACCTACATTAAAACCGAGCAACATCCAGTCAGTGGCAGAATTGAAAATTGTAAAGAGTAAAACTACCAAAGAATTCAAGGTTGTGAATGTTAATCTCTTTATTTGTACAGACATCTTCTTTTAGAAATATTGATTATCTGAGTTTTATGCAGATTTACAGTGAGGGAGCTAAGGAAGGCACAGATACCCACACCACCCAGCCGGAAAGGAATTATTCGCCTAGCTCATGAGATGGTATGGATGGAAGATTTATTTTAATATGTTGCTATTTAATTTACCCGTATTGATCAGACTTTTTGTACTTGTAGAAAAAAAAGAGCGCTGACCCAAGCAAGGTGACTAGGAGTAAAATTTGGGTGGCAGGCCACACTCATTTAGAAGGAAGACCTTTCATACCAAAATTTGCAGATACAATTGTAAGGAAATGGGTTAATTAACTAATATATAATCAGAAGATATTGATGTATTGTTGTGTAGCTGACACAATATTTTTGTGTAGCTGACACAATATTGTTGTGTATTAGGAACAAATAAAGTCAATTGATACTGAATGGGATTCACAAGTAGTAATAACTTTAGAGATGATTCTGTGAGTCAAGTGTTAGGTAAAGACAAGAATGGAAGAGTTAGAGGGATGGGCAAAGGAGTTACTGCTACAAAGCTAGCATTCACTCAGGCTAGAGACACACAACAGATGCAGGTGAAATTGCTCAAGAAGATTGAAGAGCTGCAGACTGAAGTTCGCAACATAGCTAAAGAGAAAAAGGTTAGCTAATTTTCACTCTTGTGTTTGACGATATTAGTTTTAATGTTTTTATCAGTTACCATTTCTTTTATTGTCAAAACAGTTTGATGATTATGTAGCTGAGACTAGCAGTGCTATAAAAGTAGTTATGAGGTCTCAACTACTGGAATGGTGGGAAGTAGATGATCCTTTTTTGGGGGAAAGAGAGTTCTGCTCGTCTAAACTAATGTAAAAAATTGGCCATGTTCGGCTTGGACCTGGCGCAGCAGCTGTAATTGTCAATGCTGTAACAAAAGCCGATGCATATGTCTGGAGGCCAAGCACATGTATATTTTCATTTGGTCAAGAATTGGGTAACAAAATTGTCTGGCTAGCTGATAAGATCATTCTGGATAATGACCAAGGCTCTCCACTAGAAATTCAAACTGTTGCTTCATCGGTAAACATCTTTTTCTCTCTAATCTTTTATGAACTGGTTGTAGATTTATGTTTGAATTCTGATATAACACATTATTCATGTCTTAGGCATCATTGGAATAAATACTCATCTAAGAATGGACTTACGATTATGTTATAATTGCTGAGTGTGGTTTGTAATCAACTGATCCAAAGGAACTGGTCAACAATATTCCCCTTGGACCCAATGTTGCAATTGTCAAGGTTGAAAAAAAGTGATTCAGAAGGAGGCTTATTTGTGGAGACCTATTCCTTAGATGTCTACCATTGGTGATGCATTTCATCTCAATACCGCTTAGCCAATTCAGAAGATAGAGCTTCTTAATCAGTCACCAAAAAGAGCTTCGCGATTATCATCTTCACCTCAGGTACACTTTTGAAGCATTCATATATATCGATGCATTGTAGTTGTTATTAACCTTGTACGTATGATTTTTTCCATTTTGGGTGCTAGAGTGTTAGTAACAGCATGGACACCGCTAGATCAAGTCCAGAGATGAAGTGCCTCATGTTAGATTGTTTTAACTCAGGAAAAATTGTCGCTGAAGGCCGTGTTGTTTCCACAAATCCATAGGATAGAGTCCACTTTTCCCGTTATGTGAAATTTCTTGCAAGGTCTTCGTTATAGTTGCAAAGATCGGAGATACAAGAGTTTGGAGACCAAATGCAGAAGTTGAATTCACATCGCTGCTCTAGGTACCACTGTGGCTTGGCCTAATGACAAAGTTAAATTTGTCTGATGCTTATATGTTTGAAGTAACTATGTTTAAAAACTTTTGTGTTTTGAACATTGGAAAGTTTGTGTTATTGGGTTTTGTTGAACTTGATGTTTGTCAACTGGATTTGTAAATTTTTCATGTTTAATATTAATTTCATTTTAATTTATTTTTATATTAAACTACGCTTCTAAATTAATTAGAATCATAAACACACAAAAAAAATCTGTAAAATATATGACATGGGATCAATATCGGAAATCAAATGTTATATTAAAATATTAATTACAAAACCAAAATTGCTATATAATTAAAACATACTGTAGCAGAAGCAAAAAAAAGTTATTTTAAGTGGCGGGTCTATTATCGCGGTCGATGATACATCACACCTAATAATGCTATGATATCATTAGATAGAGTTTTCCCGGCGCAATTATTACTCGATTTTCTTGTAGTGATACTTTCCACATAGATGAGTTACATCAACCACAATAACCCTCCTAAAATAGTTAAAACCAGCTATCGAATCTCCAAAATATAGAAATATATACTTAAATCTGTTTTCACCATCTTTCTCAAGACATGTGATAGTTCCCGGATTTGATTTCTCGATCTGACGCATATAAGAAGGCAGATTCTCATATTCATCTTCTGTTGTTTCTCTCACCAAATCTTGGGTAGTTAACAAAGCTTGGTACGAAGTGGTGTAATCTAGCTTCACCCCAAACATGTTCTTCATCGAATCTTTGATACGCTTTGGTGTAAGCTCATCGATAATCCCAACTCAATTTATAAATAGTCTAGCGACATATCTCGGATTATAATGTTTCCGTTGAGCCATTCAATCCCCCAGTGAACATGTATGAGTTTTCAATTTTTTTTGTCACTTAAAATGTCTTTGGTCCATGCTTCATACTTTCTCTAAGCTTTCAACCACATCCTTGAATACGACACTTAGCCACATACATATTTTTCGTTGTCTTATATGCTGTGAATGTAGATTTACATTTCACAGCCACAAAATTCAGCTTTGAAACAAGCTCATCCTTACAAACAAAAATATGATCGACATATATATTGTCATTAAAGGAAATCAGTCATCTTTCAGCACCAGAGTATTGCGCTTTATGGCCCACATAAAGTGTTTCATTTGCATCCTCGTCAGAATACTCATCTTTCACTTTCCCGTAATCACTGTAGTTTACACCACGTCAACAACAACAACAACAACAACAACATCGGAAGTTGCATGAGCATCATCTGCAGCATATTATCTTCATCCAACCGTTCATCAGTATCTTGATCAGAGAAATACTATCATCAAGATACATCAGCATCATCATCAACTCCTGCTTCTACTTGGCACTGGCTTGATAAACAAAGGTGTACAAACTTTTTTTAGATAACTCGATCATTCGTGACATGTATACGAGGAGTATCCAGAGCCACTTGCTGTAAATGACATCTGGTAAGGAATATGTTAGCTCCACCATCTCGACTTTCTTGTCGAGATCATAATATTCTTGTGCCATTTCAAGAATTTCACCATGTGTAAAACCATCATGCACAAGGAACATTCTTCCTCCTTTCTGATTATTGACCACAAACTCCCACAAAGAGCCTCTCACCACCCATTCTCCGTATACAATAGGTAACTGAATCATTCCTTGCAAAAAATACAATTTACATGATTAGCGAAGAAATATTTTATGTTTGATAAAATTATAAATATAGACTTACAAATACTCTATACTTATTAGCTAACATCATAGTCCAATAAAATTTTGATAGTCTCATAACTATAACGGATATTCTTTTCAAAATTACTCAACACCATTAGGATTAACTAACACAATCTGTCAAATAAAAGATCTTGAAAAAACTTAATGAATAATACACAAATTCACTTTTACTATATTTTTCTACAGAGACTCCATATTCGGTCTACAAAATTGTAGACGTGCTTTTCAGTTTACTTATGTAGACTGTCAAATAGGTCTACTCTTTAGTTTAGTTTTTGCAATTGCAAAATTCACAGGTTAATTTCTGTATTTGAAAAAAAAAAGTCTTGATGTTATACAAGTAGACTTCTTTTTCAGTCTACACCTTAAAAAGGTTAGTTTTTTCAATTGACCAGAATTCACATAGGATTTGACTTTCAAAAGTAGACTTCATATGCAGTCTACGTTTAAAAAAAGAAATTGAAAGAGGTTAGTATTGCAATTGTCCAAATTTGACCTTTTACGAGTAGATTGAAATGAACGTCTACGAATGTGTAGACTTCACATGAAGTCTTCTCTCAGATCCGACGGGTTAGTTTTGCATTTGACCAAAATAAAATAGTGGACTTCAAATGAAATCTACATTCTTTTTTTCAAAGATTTGTAGACTATTGTATAAATCCCAGGTTATACTCCTTATATTTACAATTTAAGAAGATACAAAAGATTGTATATTGTAAATTATAAAACCTAAATTATTAACTTAAAAGTTGCAATGAAATTGCAAAAAAGTGTATGAATAAAACTTACTTTATTGATTTCCTTAGAAATACAAGGTTGGAATACAAAAGTAAAAGTACAATAGAAAGATAAAAAAAAACTCAAGTTTCAACAAAGCTTACTTCACTTCAAAGCAAAACTCTACTGATTTGGTGTGTACAAGGATGAATTCATAAAAGGTACAGCTTTTGTTTAGATTATATATGATGAACTGGCTATCTTCGTAGAAGAGACGGTTGGTAAAAAAGGTATAAGTCTTTGAGGGATATGGGGTTAGTAAATGAGGTAGTAGTTAAGTGTTGGCGTTGTGGTTTAGGGAAATAGGTGGATTTTTGGTCAGTGGTTTTCTATATTGGTGGTGTAAGGGATATCTTTTGCGGTGTTGGATTAACGGCTTTTGCATAAGAGAATGGAGAAAACTATGCTAATGCAGAAAATTGGTTAGTGGTGGATATTGGTTTTCTTTGTAGGGGTAGTTGATTCTTGACATAATTTGATGCTGACATTGGCCTTTTTTGTTCACTCATTTTGATTGTCTTGTGTTTATCCCCGTAAATACTCTCTTGTTAGAAAATCTGGTAGACAATTATTTTTTTCTTTTATATGTTGTATATCAAAATCGATAATATAGCTTTCCATCTTGCAAAAATATGGTTGGAAACCAAATTCTTTACACCATTTTGTAAAAAAAGAAATTAGCAGATTTACAATCAACACATAGTAAAAACTTTTTATTTATTAAATCATCTTGAAATTTGGAAATACAGTTTACTATAGACAAAAATTCATTTTTAACTGTGGAATAATTCTTTCGGGGTCCTAGACAAACTCCTGAATGAAAACGTACTATAGACTCTTGTGTTGATTCTAAAAGTTTTTTTCTAGAATCCCACCATATCCTATTTCTGATGCATCAGTCTCTACTATCATGACTACAATAGCATGTGAAATAACTAAGCATGGTAATTTTGTGATTTTTTTCTTAATAACTTGGACTATACTAGTATGCATACTAGACCATGTAACGGGATTCTTTTGTAATCTATGGAATAAAATTTGTATTATTTTACGTATGTTAGGAAAAAAAACTGATATATAGTTTAAACATCCTAAGAATCGTTGCAATTGTGTTTTTCTTTTATTTCAACAGAGAATTTATTTGTAAATTCTATTGATCTAGACATATGTTGTAGTTCCTTGGTAAATATTATTTCCTAAGAGTCTTATTTTTGTTTGAAATATTTGCATCTTTTTAGCAGAAATTACTTATCGATGTTTTTAACTAAGTTCAAGAAAGTATATAAATTTTTAAAATGTTGATCAATAGATTTTAATATTTTAATACATGATCTATATATATTATGGATAATGTGGATTAAGGATTAAAAACATTATTCATAATATTTTAAAATTCAGATGGTGCATTTCTTAAACCGAATGGTAGGGCTGGGCACTTCAGCGGATATTTGAATCCGTACTCGAGCCCGAACCCGACCTGAAAAATCTGAACCAAAATTCGAGCTGAAATAGCAAAATACTCGAACAAGTATTGTATTAGGAGAGATTGGATATCCGAACTCAAGAGGGTAATACCCAAACCTGAATGGATACTCGAAAATAGCCGAACATATGTATAATTAACCATATATTTTTGGTTTAGTTTTCTCATTTTTTCAAAATATTTATATTGATGTTAGACATGACTTAAGATCAGGTAATATATATATATATATATATATATAATTTCAGACAAAGTGATTTACTACTCACTTGAAATGTATGTCAAGTTCTTATATTGTGAATTAACAAAAGTTGCATCCATAATTTTCAAAAAATAAACAATCAACTTAGTGGTTTTTGTTCTTAATTTTTGGTCTCCAAACCTAGTAATCTTCCTATTAAAAATTAAAAATCAGTTAAGTAGAAGATATATTTTTAAATACAATAAATTTAAGCAATGAATAATTTGACTTTTTTGAAAATCTAAATATCTGAAACCGACCCGAAATAACTGAACACGGACTAAAAATACCCAAACCCGTCCCGAAGTGTAAAAATACCCACGCAGGTATTAAACCCCAATACCGAAATACCCAAAAAAATGAATACCCGATCCGAACCTGAACGGGTCACCAAATGCCCACCCCTACCGAATGGCATGGCATTCCATTCATAGTGCCCAAATGGTACAGTCAACGATTTCTTATACTTATATTTTTCAGCTATTTGAAATTGCGAGAATCTACTTTTCATATCAAATTTTTAGAATATATAGGCATCATATAGTCTTTTTAATAAGTCTTTTTATTAGGTATTGGGTATCTTATCCATTGTATAACATATTTTAAGGTTTTATAGTTAATGACTAAGCGAGGTACTCATGTTTATTTTTCTGCTTGATTATTGACATAAAAAACTGAGCAACTCCAAGGTGATTTGGATTTTCTTATTAATTTTTATCTAATAGTTTTGGATTTCTTGCTGACAGTGTTCCAAAAGTTCTTGATTCATTTTTATGGGTCTAGCTTTAGTTGAGATACTTGTTTCATTGAAATCATTTTCTTAAGGAATATCAACAATATGTTTTTTCTTTCCCAAAAAGCATTTGGAATTTCAAAACACACTTGTTTACTAATGGATTATCTAATTGTTTTTCTATTTGATGATATTTTATTTCTTGCTGTATATAGTGGAGATGTTTTTTTTTCCATTTATTAGATTTATAGATTTTTCTATAGTAGAATTCTGTAAAGCTAATATTTCTTTGGTTTTCATTTGAGATAAAAATTCAAATATGATGTTTTCTCCAATTATTTTTGTAGTAATTCATAGTTCTGTGACTTTAAATGGGTAAATTTATGTAAAAATGGAGTTCCTAATATGATTTCTTGGCCTAAATTCTTTACAAGAATAACTTGTGTTTTAAAACAGTATATTTTATAACAATTTTTTTCTGTTGGTAGTTTGCAGTTTACCTTTAATACTTCCATTTGCCCCACTAAGTTTCTCATAAGTTTTTTCATAATAGTTAGTTGGAACTATTCCTTCCCATATACAGTTTTAGTATGCGTATGTGTCTATTAATTCTATTATTTCTAATTTAAAATCATAGTCTATATGTAAGGTAATTTTTATGTACCATTTTTTATAGTTTATTTTATCTATTATTTGAATATATTCTTCTTCATCTTTAGTTTCTATTTGTTTTTCAAGGCAAATGGAAGTACAACGAATTTTTCAAAATATTAATAAAATGTTTAGAAACTCATCCCCACCCCTTTAACACTAAACTAATTTTTCTAAATAAAACATCAGATTTTGTGAATATACAGACATCATATAGTCTTTTTAATAAGTCTCTTTATTAGGTACTAGGTATCTTATCCCTTGTATAACATTGTTTAAGGGTTTATAGTTAATTACTAAGCGATGTACTCCTCTTTATTTTTCTTCTTGATTATTGACATAAATGGCTGAGCAACTCCAAAGTGACTTGTATTTTATTATTAATATCTTATATAATATTTCTTGGATTTCTTTTTGAAAATGTTCCAAAAAATTTTGATTCATTTGTATGGTTCTAGCTTTAGTTGAGATATTTTTCTCATCAAAATCATTTTCATAAGGAATATCAACAACATGTTTTATCTTTCCTAAAAAGCATTTGGGATTTCAGAACATACTTGGTTTAATTGTTAATTTTCTAATTTCTTAATTTTATTTATTACTGATGGATTATCGAATTGTTTTTCTATTTGATGATATTTATTTCTTGATGTAGATAGTGGATATTTTTTTTTCATTTATTAGGTTTATAGACTTTACTATAGTAGAGTTTCGTAAAGCTAATTTTTTTTTTCACTGGAGATAAAAAAAATTAAAATGATCTTTTCTCCAATTATTTTTGTAGTAATTTCTAGTTATGTGACTTTAAATGGGTAAACTTGTGTAAAAATGGAGTTCCTAATATTGTTTCTTGGCTTTAATTCTTTACAAGAATAATTTTTTTTTTTGAACAATATCCTTTATTACAAATTTTTGCTTTTGGTTTTTGAATAAATAGTTTACCTTTAAACTACTTCCATGTGCCCCATTAAGTTTCTCATAAGTTTTTTTATAATACTTAGTTGGAACTATTCTTTCTCTTATACAGTTTTAGTCTATGTGTGTGTCTAGTAATGCTATTATTTCTAATTTAAAATCATAGCCTATATGTAAGGTGATTTTTGTGTACTATTTTTGATAGTTTATTTTATCTATTATTTGAATATATTCTCCTCAATCTTTAGTTTCTATTTGCTTTTCAGAGTTACTTGTGGATGGAATAGTAGGTGGAGAGTGGTGAAATTTTGGTTCAAATAAGGCTATTTCGGCACTAATTTGTAATTGTTCTAGTTGTTGTTAGGGGAGAATTTCAGTTCTACCACAAGTTTAATACCAATTTTTAAATTTAGTATTAATGAATGACTTTTTTAAAAAAATACCCTAAATTTATAATAAAATAGACTAAGCTAATTTTCTAAATGTTTATAATACATTTAGAAACTCAACCCCACCCCTTTAACAATAAACCCTAAACAATAATCACTAAAGTGTAAACCCAAATGTTAATATATTTTTTATTGAAGTATTTCTGAAAAGTGGTACTTAACTTGTGGTATTCTTATCTTTGTTGGTGTTCTATGTGTTGTAATGTTTTACTTGGACTTTTAGTTTTTTTACTTCTCATTGTAACTCTCCAGTAGTTACTGGTTTAAATAAAGTAGCAGAGTGATATTTTTCCAATATCTTGCTAAGGTTAAAAGGTTGTGGAGTAGAAAGTTGGTTTTCTTTATGTACAGTATCTTTAAGTTTTAGAAGATATTCCTTTTTAGTTTCTCGGTCATTTATTTTATCAATTATATCTATTACAAATTGTTTATCTATATCCTTAGTAATTACATTTATTGCTTTAAAATTTCAAATATCCTCCGAACAATTATGAGAATCTTCAGATGATTATTCACTTTGATCTTCTATAATATGTAGGGAATGCTCATTACTAGATTCTCCATAATTTTCTCATTTTGAAAGGAGTAGTTTTTCTAGCTTTTCTTTAATATCCTTTTGATCATGCAAATCTAAACTATTAAAACTGAAGTACATTTGGTAATTAACCCTAACATTTCTTAAATAATTACAATTGAATGCCACTAATATTATCTCTGCATCCAAACACTAATTCTTAATAAGAAAAAAATAAATTTGGGCTAAGCCCATTAACAATCTTTGTCATTAAAATTGAATATTTCATAAAAAAATGAATATGTATTATTCAAAAATTTATAATAAAAACAAAATTATACATATATATATAGCATTAAATTAGTTTTATTTTTATTCATATTCATATAAGCTACCAACTATATTTGAACTATAAAAAAAATAATAATGTTAATAATTTTTTATTATAATCTGAAATTATTCATTTAAAATAACAAAATTATGTAACTTTCCATAAAAATTTGATGACTAAAATACATACTAATATTTATTATAAATGGTTATATATAAAACAAAATACAATGTATTATCATTTGTAAGATATATATCTAATAAGAATAACTAATGTAATTTATAAATTAAAAAAAATAATCACCATATAATACATATATACAATTAGGTCTAGGACGGATCAAATATCTAGGGTATTCTAGGATATACGGTTTCGGATATGCATTTGTCGGATTCGTAAAATTGTTATCCGGATTCGGATATTTGGGGTTAGAATATTCATACTAAAATCCACATACACGTAGACATTCGAACCTGTTTTTTTAATTTAAAATAAATTAAAAACTAACTATTAACCATCTATTTAGTCTATTTAAAATTATTATTTAAAAAACTTAAGAATCATTAAAATTTAATAAAATTAAAATTTTAGTTATTTTATATAAAAAAATATATAATATACATAGATAACTATAATTAAATTTTAAATATTTAATATCTAGATCTGAATATCCAGACTTAAAATTTTGCTATCCGAATTTATAATTGGATCAATCGAATCCGTAAAATTTAATCATGATCCATGAATATCCGTTTTCGAAGAGGATAAGATCCCGAATCGGGTAACGAATATTGAATATTAAGTTCAAGTCATATATACAATTATATCAAACAAATTGCTTAAAATATTAGAAATTCACAAAAATATCACCCGCGCGGGCGCGCGGGTCAAAGACTAGTTTCTATTAATCTTTCTTTTCATTTTTCATTCAGTTTATTTACGTCCATGACGTTTGCAATTCCAACAAACGAGTCTTTCCCTTTCAACCAAATTTTTAGGGGTTTAATTTTTCATATAGTAAGGGTTAGAAATTTTTTTAAATATTTTTTTTCCTATTATATGGTTGTAAGGATATAAAATTTTATGTTTGTGAGCTTTTCTTATTTCTCTAGAGTGTGGAGTAAGACGGTGGTAACCATATTGCTCACAAAATGATCTCATAGTTTCACCAAATTTAAAGTTACTAGTTTGTTGTTTATCTTTATGATCTTGACATATTTGTAATCTTTCTTTTCTTTTTTTAATGAAGGAAAACAACTGAGCATAAGTTATAGATTCTCATGGAATTGGTTGACCTCCATAAAAATCTTTTAATTTACTTATTAGTCTTTCGCCAAAAAATGAAGGTAATCCAGATATAATTTTCTTTCTAGAAAGGCTGATTACAATTATTTCTTTGGAATATATTAGTTATAAATTTATTTATACCATTTAAAATCAAATTACATGTATCTGCAAAACTCATGTTTCAACAAAACTTTACTGCTGCTTCGAAAGGGAATCTTTGTCGTCCGAGAATATACTCTGCAAAACTCAATTTTCAACAAAGCTTAGTTCACTTCAAAGCTGCCAAAACAAGAAAAAATCATTAATCAAGTAAATAAGGGAGAAAATCAACAAGTTCATCAATTATGGCAACATGATATATTCAAAACTGTAACAAGACATTACTCATTCACAAACAATGACACTCCACCTCATCAAGATTACTCAGCACTCAAGACTCCAAGAAAACAACACGACATCATACAAGTTCTTTCGATCAAACTAATATGAATAAGGAAACAAGAGTATTGCAAAAGGCAGAGTGATTTTCAGCGAGACTTCTCCAGAAAATTCTCTGCACTACAAACTCTCTAACTATTTTCATCTTTCTATTGTACTTTTACTTTTGTATTTCAACCTTGTATTTCTAATGAAATCAATAAATTAAGTTTTATTCATATATTTTTTGCAATTTAATTTCAACTTTTAAGTTTATAATTCAGGTTTAATAATTTACACTATACAATATTTTGTATCTTCTTAAATTATAAATATAAAGAGTATAACCTGGGATTTATAAAGTAAATGGTATCAGAGAAACGGGCATAGCCCACATCGACCATTTATCATAATTGGATTACATCATGCATGATCTCGTGAAAAAAGTAGAATCGGTTAGTTTGCATTTAAATTTGAGTCATAATATAATTTAAGCATGGCATTTTCAGTTAGAAAATGGTTAAAATCAAAGCATGCATCTTCTTCCTCCTCCCAAAAAACAATTGATTCAAGAGACATTATGTCAAAAATCACAACATTTAATCAAGAAATATCGCACGATCAACTACCACATACTAGTCCAAATATATATATATATATATATATATATATATATATATATATATATATATATATATATATATATCAGATAGAAATTATTGATTTTAAAACAGCATATTCTATTAAAGAACATGAACAAACTATATCATTACAAAATGAATTTGAAGAACTTAAATTACTATCTTCTATGGCTTTAGAAAAATATAGAAATTTCTTTTTAATTGTATTCATTTCGGATTAATTCAAATAGCAATTAACCTTTGTCCATGACATGGATTGATTCTCTAATACTTATGTTATTAAGGGATAAAACTCTACTAAAATTTTAAGACTCCTTATTAGGAGTTGTTCAAACAAATTTACATAATGAAGCTGTATATTTTAATTGTACTCCAAATTTTCAAGTAAGTCTACATGACCAACAATATTTAATACCTTAGTTTTAAATGTACACTTACCTGAAATTAAATTCCAACAAGAAAGACATGGCCATCTATTATTATATAGAATATACTTTAAGCAATCTACATCAGAATTTAGTCCAAGATGTTTATTACAAGATGATAAAAGAAAAACAGCAATATTAGTTATTCATAGTAAAGATACTCCCACATCTACTTATACTCCTAAGCAACTAAAATGGACAAAAATTACTATTCCTGACCAATGAAAAATTGATATTACCCAACCACCAAGAAATATTGAACAAAAAAATTATTACTACTATAACTGAACAAACGGATGGTAGAATATTATTAAAATTTGGATCCTTGAAAGAACCATCCACATTAAGAATTAGTTCTTTTTACCCAAGATCGTTTTCTGATTATAGAACAGGTAGAGAAAGTATTGAATCAGATGAAAGTGTAGAACAAATTTTGATAAAAAATCAGGAAAAAACTCCAATTAATTTTCAAGCACCAATTGTTGAACCTATTCAAAAATTTGAAGTAGGATCTAGCTTTCCCACTTCTCCAACACCCTTAGATTTTAAATCTGTACATGTTATTTCGAAAGGTTTTGAAATGAGCAATATCTTAAAGAATAATTTTTATATGATAAGAATAAAAATAAAACACAATGGTATTTTAAAATTTTTACTAAAGAAACAACGGTGAGTTACCGAGAAAACTAGTATGATCATATGGATAAAATAGAAATTAATATTCACATATTTATATGATTTGAAACACATTCTCAAGAAAATCAAAAATAGCTTACCCTTATAAAACGAATCAACTTTGTATAATACTTGAGAAATGACTAATGGAGAAAAAAAATAAATCAGTTCATCCACTTGTAAGGAATTCAAAATTATATACACCCCAAGGAAAATGAATATCTACTATATTTAGAACTCGAGAAAATAAGGATGATAAAGACTTAGTAAATATGGCAGATATAAAAATAATTTACAAGCAAATAATTATCAAAGTCAAATATTTCATATTATTTCATGGAAAGTAGATCATACAGATAACAAATTAGAAAAGGATGAATATAATCTAATAAATAATTATCAAACCCTAACCCATCCTTTTAATTCTATTTGAACACCTCTTTTTAAATCTTTGACTAAACTAGTTAAATTTCCAAAAAATAAAAATTTAAAATCTACGTCTAGTAGACTACAACAACTAGATAAAAATAAAGGTATAAAATATAGATGAAAATAGTCAAATGGAAACTGATGAAGAAAGAAATCAATCGTATAAAGAGAAACTTTGAACCTTCAAAAAAAATTATTATCCTAGACACTCACCACCTAACCTATTATTTGAAGAACATCATAAGTTCCCAACCGCAAACTTTTATACAGGAGAAGGTATATATGAATGGAAAATAGATGGTTGATGAGAATATGAGATGATGAATTTATTTCAAGAAATGGGGATTGGTTTGGCCTTATAAAGGTAAAGGCTTGACGGACAAACAAGCATATGTCCTCTTAATTTCATGATTCAATGGAGCTTTAAAATATTGATAGGATAGCACATTAGATAGTTTATCTCAGGACTCTATAATAAACCACGTTGAAACTAGAAGAGTAAAAGGGAAATATGGAATTTATGAAGAAGAACAAATTCAAAATGCTATAGAAGCCTTATCACACAATGATCACTTTGTGGGAAACCCAACCGAAGAACTAACTAGTAAAAGCTAGTACTAACAAATTTTAAATGTCCAATCTTAGGAGATTTTAAATGGTATAAAGAAATATTCATAACTAATATATTCCAAAGAAAGGATTGTAATCAGCCTCTCTGGAAAGAAAATTATATCTAGATTACCTTCAATTTGTTTTTGCTGAAAGAGTAATAAGTAAATTCGAAATATTTTTCTGGAGCTCAACCGATTCCATGGGATTCTATAACTTATGGTCAGTTGTTTGCCTTTTTTAAAAAGGAAGGATTATAAATATGTCATTATTATAAAGATAAACAAAAACTAGTAAATTTAAATTTGGTGAAACTATAGGCTCATTTTGTGAGCAATATGGTTACCACCGTCTTACTCCACCCTCTAGAGAAAAAAGAAAAGCTCACAAACACAAATATTTTATATTCTCTTGACCATATAAGAGGAACAAAGTATATTTAAAAAATATTAATCCTTACTATATGAAAAATAAAACCCTTAAAAGTTCGCTTAAAAGGGAAAAACTCGTTTGTTGGAATTGCAAACATCATAGACATAAATCAACTGAATGCAAAATGAAAAGAAAGGTTAATGAATTTTTTCATGATCAAAAGGATATTAGAGAAAACTAGAAAAGCTACTCCTTTTAGAATCAGAAAATTCTGAAGAATCTAGTAATGAACCTTCCCTAGAAATTATAGAAGATCAAATTGAATCATCATCTAAAGATTCTTAGAATTGTTCAAATGATATTTGCAATTGTAAAACAATAAATGTAATTATTAAGGATATATATAAAATAAATTCTAATAGATATAATTGATAAAATAAATGACTCAAAAATAAAAAAAAAATATCTTCTAAAAATTAAAGATATTGTACATAAAAAATAACTTTCTACTCCACAACCTTTTAGCCTTAGCAAGATATTGTAAAACTACTTTACTTTAATAAGTAACTACTGGAGAATTACAAGTAGAAGTAAAAAATTTAAAAGTCCAAGTAAAAGAATTATAACACATAAGTAAACCAACAACAACTAGAACAATTACAAATTAATACCAAAATAGCTTTAGTTGAACCGAAATTTCACCAGTCTCCACCTACTATTCCATCCACAAGTAACCCTGAAAAGCAAATAGAAACTAAAGATGAATAAGAATATATTCAAATAATAGATAAGATAAACTATCAAAAATGGTATACATAAATCACCTTACATGTAGGCTATGATTTTAAATTAGAATTTGTAGCATTACAAGATGCACGTAGAAGGAATAGTTCTAACTAACTATTATGAAAAAAATTATGAGAAACTTAGTGGGCCAAATGGAAATAGTTTAAAGGTAAACTATAAACTACCAAAAGAAAAAAATTGTAATAAAATATATTGTTTTAAAACAAAATTTATTCTTGTAAAGAATTTAGGCAAAGAAATCATATTGGGAACTCCACTTTTTTACATAAATTTACCCATTTAAAGTCACAAACTACGAATTACTACAAAAATAATTGGAGAAAAGATCATATTAAAAAATTATCTCCAGTGAAAACCAAAAAATAATATTAGCTTTACAAAACTCTACTATAGTAAAGTCTATAAATCTAATAAATGGAAAAAAAAAAACATATCCACTATCTAGAGCAAGAAATAAAATATCATCAAATAGAAAAACAATTAGATAATCCATTAGTAACAAATAATATTAAGAAATTAGAAAAAAACAAGTGTGTTCTTAAATCCCAAATGCTTTTTGGGAAATAAAAACATATTGTTGATATTCCTTATGAAAATTATTTCAATGAAAAAAATATCCAACTAAAGCTAGACCCATACAAATGAATTAAGAACTTTTGGAACACTGTCAAAAAAAAATCCAAAAACTATTAGATAAAAAAAATAATAAGAAAATCCAAATCACCTTGGAGATGCTTAGTCTTTTATGTCAATAATCAAACAGAAAAAGAAAGAGGAGTATGTCGCTTAGTAATTAACTATAAACCCTTAAACAATGTTATGCAATGGATAAGATATCCAATACCTAATAAGGTGACTTATTAAAAAGACTATATGATGCTTGTATAATCTCAAAATTTGGTATGAAAAAATGGATTCTGGAAAATTCAAATAGCTGGAAAAGATAAGTATAAGACATCATTCATTGTACTATTTGGGCACTATGAATGGAATGTTATGCCGTTCGGTTTAAAAAATGCACCATCTGAATTTCAAAATATTATGAAAGAAATTTTTAATCCTTACTTCACATTCTCCATAGTATATATAGATGATGTATTCATATATTCAAAATCTATTGATCAACATCTTAAACATTTATATACTTTCTTGAACATATTTAAAAACATGGATTAGTAGTTTCTGCTAAAAAGATGCAAAAATTTTAAACATAAATAAGATTCCTAGGACATAATATTTACCAAGGAACTATAAAACCTATTTCTAGATTAATAAAATTTTACAAATAAATTCCATGATGAAATAAAAGAAAAATACAATTGCAACGATTCTTAGGATGTTTAAACTATACATCAGATTTGTTTGCCTAACATACGTAAAATACTATAACCTTTATTTCAGAGATTGCAAAAGGATCTTGTTCCATGGTCTAATATGCATACTAGTATAGTCCAAGATATTAAGAAAAAAGTCACAACATTATCATGTTTATTTATTTCACATCTTAATGCATTCATGATAGTAGAGACTGATGCATCAGAAATAGGATATGGTGGGATCCTAAAAAAAAATTGTCATAATCAACACAAGAGTCTATATTACGTTTTCATTCAGGAGTTTAGCTAGGACCAAAAATAATTATTCCACAGTTAAAATGAATTTTTATCTATAGTAAACTGTACTTCTAAATTTTAAGATGATTTAATAAATAAAAAGTTTTTAATACGTGTTGGGCGGCGTCTAAATCCGCTAAAGAAATTTTAAAAAAGGATGTAAAGAATTTGGTTGCCAAACAGATTTTTGCAAGATGGCAAGCTATATTATCGGGTTTCGATTTTGATATACAATATATAAAAGAATAAAAACTATCTACCAGATTTTCTAACAAGAGAATATATAGAGGAAAAAACACAAGTCAATCAAAATGAATAAACAAAAAAAGGCCAATGTTAGCATCATATTATGTCAATAATCAACGACACCTACAAGGAAAACCAATATCCACCACCAACCAATTTTCTGCATTAGCAAAATTTCTTCCATTGTCCTATGCACAAGCCGTTAACCTGACACCGCAAAATATAGCCATTACGAAAAATCCACCTATTTTCTTAAACCACAATGCTAGCACTTAACTACTACCTCATTTACTAACCCCATATCCCTCAAACACTTGAACTTTTTTACCAACCGTCTCTTCTACAAAGATAACTAGTTCATCACAGATAATCTAAACAAAAACCGTACATTTTATGAATTCATCCTTATAGACACCAAATCAGTAGAGAATATTCATCATGCTGATAAAACTAACTCAAACCTTATATCCTACTCCACATGCAAGATCTTAAAAGTATGTATCGCCTCAGACCTCGGATTTATGAACTTCCACACCACCAAAGAATTCTCCATTTCGGGGTACCATTTCAAGGTTTTTCTTATGTAGATCACCAAAAAGCTTTTCTCCATGCCCTATAACTACGAACTTATGCCCATTCCTGGTTCATATCCTTTGACTTTTATTGTTCAAAGTCAATACCATGCTGGTTCTATGAATGGTGGCACTGGTTTGGACTATCTGACCAAATCTATCCAACCCAAATACCAAAAGTAACGTTACCCTACTACACCAAGCATGAAAAACACTCACTTATAGGTCCTATACCAAAAAATAGCTTTCCATATTAACATAGGCATACCCTGGATATTGTCCTGGCATTTTAACCATGTTATTTTTTACCTGATATGCCATACTCTTTGGTTCAAGAATACAGAGCAAAATGGTGGGACAAATACAATTTAGACCGTTGTTCTGTTACCAACTTAGAAAAATGGACCCAAACCCACCAACAAATAAAAAACTCTGTTGCGAATGTATCTCGAGCTCTACCACCCATACAAATAAAAAAAAAACTCCAACCAAAAAACCATCAAGCCCAACAGAGTCAACGACATCATCATCTGGATCCACGAAAAGCAAAAGAAAAGACAAGCTCAAAAAGTTCTTAGAAGCGATCGCTATGCATATCCTCGGACGAAGAAGAATACATCACTCAAGAAAAAAAAATACAAAGTGACGATCCATATGGCGGACCACTATCACAAGATCCATTCGAAAAATAAACTAAGTTATTCGTAAAAACAAAAAAAAAGACCGACAAAACAAGAATACAACAAGAGTAGATAAAATCACCAAGAACTCTGCAAAACTCAAGTTTCAACAAAGCTTACTTCACTTCAAAGCTACCAAGAAAAGCCAAAATCATTAATCAAGCAAAGAAAGGACAAAATCAACAATCAAGACAAGTTCATCAATTACGGAAACATGATATATTCAAGACTGCAACAAGACATTACTCATTCAAAAACAATGACACTTCACCACATCAAGATTACTCAGCACTCAATACTCCAAGAAAACAACATGACATTATACAATTTCTTTAAATCAAACTAATAGATATAAGGAAACAAGACTATTGCAAAAGGCAGAGCAGTTTTTAGCGAGACTTCTCGAGAAAATTTCATGCCCTACAAACTCTCTAAATATTTTCATCTTTCTGATGTACTTTTACTTTTGTATTTCAACCATGTATTTCTAAGGAAATCAATAAAGTAAGTTTTATTCATACACTTTTTTGCAATTTCATTTTAACTTTTAAGTTCATAATTCAGGTTTTATAATTTACACTATACAATCTTTTGTATCTTCTTAAATTATAAATATAAGGAATATAACCAAGGATTTATAAATATAAGAAGTATAGCCTGTGATCTACAAATTAATTAATTTTTGATTAATTTTTAAACTTTTTAGTCAACACAAAACTAAGATATTCAACAAAGTCAAAGTTTTGGCCAAATACAAACTTGACCTTTTGTAGACTTCCCAGGCAGTCTACAGAATGTATACTTTCGATGAAGTTCTACTATGAAAATTCAAAATTTCGGTTAGATGCAAAAGTAACCACTTTTACGTAAACTTCTTTGTAATTCTACCTTTTTTTTGTTTTTATTTTCAAAGGGAAAGATGTAGACTTCTAGGGAAGTTTGCGTTACAAAAAAAATTGTTTGGTCAAAACTAAAAAGATTCTAAGTATTGAAGGTGGTTTTTCTTGTGTTGTAGTTGGTGTGTTGCCCAAACAATAGCAAAACACTTAAATACTAGGTATAAAGTCGTATAGGGGCAATCTTGTAAATATGTGGAACATCTGGGCTTTTAGTCGGCCACCAACAAGTCGGCATGTCTCTCGCTTCGCTGTCGATCTATGAAAATAGGGTGTTGTCGATCGACACTCTTCATAAATATTGACTCTAACTTATGATTCTTAAACAGCTACGAGTGTCTCCATTATAAAGCCGTAAAATACTCCATAATATCCACATTGCTCCAACACATACTTGGACCTGAAAATAGTCTAAAATAGACTTCAAACACATATAATAGTTTGTAAAAGCAAATATATTATGGGTAAAACGGGTAAAATCCATAGTATATCAATTAATTTCAAAATAATTAAGAAATTAAATTATAATGACAACTTTGTATTATTTCAAAAATATAAGGAAAATATGAAAAGTCGTAGGGAAATAGTAATGACAAAAGAAAAGTTGGTTTTAGGTTTAACTTTTAGTTTTATCATGTTTATGAAAAACTCCCTATTTTATATTGTAAAATATATAATAATTTTTTTATATATTTTAAAACTCAATTCGGGTTTTATTGGATTTTCAAAAAGCATTATACTAATAGACAATTTTATATTGGCATTATTCCATCTAGTAGATTTCATTTTGTCTAGAGACACATTTTCACATTATGTCTCAGTGGGGATATGGCCTGGCTCGCCCGTTTACACCCCAGCCCGTTAACATGTATCCCGTTTAAACCCGTTAAGTGTTAAATCCGTTTAATGTCCATTTAAAACTGTTAAATGTTGGATCCGGTTAAAGCCCCGTAAGTGTTAAAACCTAAAATTCCTAGTGTTTACTCCGCCACGTTGGAACGCCTCATCCTCCAACAGCCACCGTCTCTTTCACTTTCAAGTTTCAAGTTAATGGAGAGAAATAAATTTCAAGGGAAAAAATGATTTGTTGATGGTTAAGACAATAAGTTTCTCTCAACAATACAAAGCGCAAGAGGCTATGAGGAATCTGATCATTTCAGAATACAATCTCAATTCATCATCATCCCTCTCAGCATAAGAACTGTAGATTCAGATAAAGTGGGACTGTTGGATCACGATATCAAAATTCGATTGAGAGACGATGAAGCAGAAGATATTCACATTGTCGATGGAATTGGTATAGCGGTGGATGAAAAAAATAACCCAAAGAAAACAACGTCACCTGACGAATTCATACCATAAACGGGTTAAGCGGGCTACACTTTTATTTTGGTCAAAAACTGTTTTTAAAAGGGCTTTAATCAGACTAACCCATTTAAATATTGGGAGAATTTGCCAAATGACCAAGTTTGAGAAAGAAATTAAGTGGAGAGCATTGATTTTGACATAATATATTATCTAACAATTTTGCTTCAATTGTGCCGGTTTTACCCCTGGTACGTACAAGTTGTCCGTTCCTTTATAGATGTAGAGATGACGTCGATGATTTATGGTGTGGACACGTTTATAAGGTTATTTTGTAGAATTGGACTTTGGTAGGACATCCACGTAACTTTCCATTTCACCGCATATGTTTATCATACAAAATTGTTTAATTGAAATTTGGCAGGACATCCACGTACTATTCTATCTTAGTGACATAGTACAACACCCAACATGCGGTGGGAACTATACATAATAAACTCACCCACAACCAATGACTATATACTCAAAACCTCTACTTAGTCAATATAAACCCTAGGGAGGAACATATAAACTCAAATACAATCTATAAATTATTTTCCAATATTAGGCACTTGAAAGCACATTTACTTGATTAACAGGTTGCATATATTCTATTCTATACAATTTAACTAGTATAGTAAACCAATTAAACCAGGAAAAGTTACATATTAAACCCACATATAAGGTATACATGTTTGACTTTGGTTTTTCAGTGTTATATCCATAGTATGGAACATAAAATAGTAAACCCTCTCAACATGCAAAAATACAATAATACACGACACACCACTGATTACAAAAGTTAAACCCTAATCAAGGATGTATAAACTCAAATAGAATGTATATAATATGGTTTAATATACCCAAACCCTTACTTGGTAAATCTAAACCCTATGCAGGAACCTATAAACCCAAATACAATCTATAAAAAAAAATCTATATTAGACACTTGAACACACATTTACTTAGTTAGCAGGTTGCATATCTTCTATTCTATATAAATTAAGTAGTATAGTAAACCTTTCAAATCAGAGAAAGTTACATATTAAATCCGCTGTACTATTCCATATAAAAAGTAGTATAGTACCTCTATCTAATCAGACAAACATTACCAAATCCTTTAAATAGGATATTAAAAATGAATTTGTCAAATAACCAATTTTTTTTACAAAGTTGCGAAGGGAACAACATGTGAAAGATGAATCTATACAACATATGAAATATTCCATGATATATAGAACAAACAAACTGAGTCTAAACTATGCAAACATAAATTTGTACTATTTATATATATTACCATATATATAGTACATTCTATTTACAAATATATCTACATACATTTACGTTGATTCACGTTTAAAAATCTATTTCATTTAGATTCTCACTCATATGGACTAATTTAAACAATAGAATAGAAACAATTCTTTCATACAAACAGAAATATACATACTTGCGATTACATTAGTTTTGCAATAACATATGGTGAAGATTCAGAGAATCTAAGAAAATCAAACCAACTTACTTCCATGAATTTTCCTCCAGTACTACCCCTTTTCGAAATTGAATAAAAAATAATGAATCTCACATGCAACGGAAAAAAAGCTTCATTTTAAGATATCTCAAATAATTTAATATGGGTTACTCGAAACCCAAATAGCTTAAAATATAAGAGGATGAGTAAACGAAGTAGTCCAACTACTGAATCAGAACTTACAAGAGCTGTAAATCGCGTCGTCGACTGCCTCGATTCGGATACCGCGAAGCTTAATCGCCGTCTAATGAAGCACGCTTGAAAGAGGGTTGTCATTCAAAAATCACACCAAAAGCGGTGGAAACGGGGTGGCCAGAAATTCAGATAGACTATTCATTTTCTTTTAGAGAAGACGGTAAAGTAATTTTTGATAGGTTGTGACTAACAAACGGATATTATGGCAATATTATATAAAATAGGAGATGTGTATCAGTGAGGTAGGGCTTTTTGTCATTGAGCTAACTATAATATGTTTGAAGGTTTCCCTTAAATATTTTGAGTTTTATTTCGTTAACGGGGTCTAAAGGGGCTCATTTTTTACATAACAGGCCCGTTGAAACCCGCTAATTCTTGGCCCGTTATAACACCTCTATGTCTCAGTATTGATGGGCATGGGCTTAATAATTGATGAATTGTCCTCGTTAAGATATATGACACAAAACATACATCCAAATGTCAACAACCTATATATACACTTTAACTTAATAGGAGAATAATCACCACAAACCAAGATCAAAAGATGGCCCATCAGTCGCCAAACCATCAGTCCTCTGATTACCCAGAAGAGGTTTCACCGGTGCATCTTCTTTTGTTTTCGTTTTTGACCTCTGTTTCGACAATAGCAATGTCGCCTGCGCTTCCATGGCATCAAAGTCTAGTGTCGCGTAGAATGCATCATCATCGTCATCCTCCTCTTTGTACTGTGATGCACCTACATTGCTTCTCAGACCTTCATGGCTTTCCTTCTCTGTGGCTTGTGCATGAGCTTCAAACTTGTTTTCTAAGTTAATCACTGGGACATTCGCCGAATTGCATAAGCTGAACATCCTTTTTAGGCTGTCTGTTGAGGTTTGTGCTACCGAAAAGTCTCCTGTGGCCATTGCATCCTTGTCTGACTCGTTGTTTGTTGTTTGTGGGGTTCTAAGAGAAGACAATGATTTATCTGAGTCGCTTCTGCTCTCATTTATTGTCTTCAAGAGACCAGAAGAATAAGGACTCGGACTTGATGCAGCTACATCACGAAATCTTGCCGGTAATGGTGATTGGCTGAGTAGAGAACGTCTGTGGAAAACCATAGCTTATAATTCGTAGTGAACTCATTGACCATTTTACTCACAATAGGAAGAAAGAATTGTTTAATTCTTCTATATATACCTGTAAACGGCCATCATGTCAACTTTAGCAAACTCGGCTTGAGTATTTGCTGTAGGCATTGTACCGTCATCTATGAAACTATCTTCAAATGAATCGCCAGTCAAATCTTCGTGCTCATCGACCGACATTTCTGATTCGGAAGACACCCTAGTAATCAATAAGACAGGTTTAAACAAGTAAATGTCAAACTTCGTTTTAAGGAAAACTAAAATTAATTTGTGAAAGGAAGAGAGACGATCAGATGGTTGTTTGGGATAGATGATAGCTTACTCAGCTTCCGCATCAATGAAGATTCTAGCAGTATTATCCGCGCGTATCTTCTTCTTGCCTTAAACACAGAGCAACCAATTAGCAAACACTAAAACAGGTCAATGTAACAAGTGTTTCATTTTACATTGAATAAAAGACTTTTACTGTCGCTAATGCAAAAGCAACTGTACAAAGTGTAAAATTCGACTTAAATCTTCCGGATTAACGAAGATTCTAGTGATGTCAAGCTATATGAGGATCTATGAATTTGGGTGGTTATGAATTTGGATGTAGTACCAGGAAAATACAGAATCATTTTACCTCTATTGTTCTTTTCACTGCGAGAAAGAGATCTGATATGGTCTGTCTTTGCAATACCAGGATTATTCCCCTTCACAGCACTCGAGCAATCTCCAAGTCTACGTAGTCTCTTCAACTTGCGAGGCTGTCGAAGAGTTTCTGACTTTTCTCCCGAACTCACGCGCCAATCTTTGCTAGCGCTGCTGCTTGCGTTCGTGATATTCGCTAAGGGAGTTCTCCAATCCTCAGGCATAGGAGAAACAGCGAAGCATTCTGTTCCGTTGGCTAAATCTTCTTCCTTCTGAGGAGTTCTGAATTCATTGGCCCTAGAAGTGTGATCATCGCTGCATTTATGTTGAACCTTTTTATCAGGGGTAGATGGCTCTTCTGCCAAATCATTACTGAACCTGGTGGGTGAAGAAAGCTTCGGAAGATCAAGGTCTTCTTCTCTGTTTGCTTCGTTTGCAACTCCTGCAGCGGTAAAGATGTTATAAGAACATGATAAGTTCCAAGTCTTTGTTTGCACAAATAGTGGATTTAAAAGTATAATCAGCCACTACGACAATAAGGAATAGAAAAGCTTTATAGATGTGTCAAAATAAACATGTTTCGGATTATTTTTTTAATACGGGCTTAAATTCTAGATATATTACTGTTTTCGGAGTCATGTTCTTGTTGAAGCTTAACTACAACAGATATTTCTTATTCATATGAATAATGTATATATAGAACTTATCTAATACCAAAGTTATGTGGTTGCAGCCAGTTGCCAGTTGCAACCGCAACCCCAACACTATGATTGACGCATTCCGTCTGTGTGAATCTATGGCAGATGCAAATACATTCAAGCAGATATGCTAGTCATTTATTACAATCCATTTATATTTCCCATTCTAACCGATAGTAAATGTTCAGGATATAACACTAACCTTGGTCATAGACAGGTGAATCTGGAACAACGCCACTCTTGATGAAGTTAGTGAGCCTTGGACTGAGCTCCAAATCCTCACAGTCGTCTTCATCCGATGATATCATAATTTCTCCAGCACGATTCTCTATATCTCCTTTACCTACATCGGTGGAGTGCCTTTTCAAAAGGCTTTGGGACTCCAAAGTCTCGTTGGCACAATCTAGCAAAAATCCTTGCTTTAACTTGCATGAAATATTATCTTGCCGATTTTTTGAGGAACTATCTATCGGAACAACGTCAATGTGAGATTTATTCGGGGAAGAAAGTTCTTTTTCTCTTCCCGACAAAGGCACATAGTCTGACCCTGGAACATTAGAAGAGAACGAAAGAGGAACCGGCAATACAAAGACCTTCCCGAGAGTATCAACGGATGCACATTCTGAACTGAAAAGATAACAGTGACTGGGTGAAGATGCTTCGAAATCGTTCTCTGTAGTCTCTAATGTGCTTGTGGGAGATTCAACAACTTGTTTTGCCTTTCTCTGTGATGTGTTGACATCCAAATCATCGAAGGAGTGTAAATCTGCACATTAATACAATTGAACGGCTGTGTTTCAACACTATAAGGAAAGGCTTGGTTTTCAGATGTATGAGATGCAGAAGATATATGACAATAGCAATTTGTAGTTCTTTGATGCACTGAACTCTAGCATTGCGTAAGATAGAAAAACATCTAAAATTGATTTCAAGATATAAGTTTGGAACTTTATACGATTCATACTCCAGCTTCACGCGTAAGAGTGCTGTTATTAGTCCCACATAAACAAGACCATAAACTATTAGTCTATAAACATCTACATCCTATAATTTAGTGACGATTTATTTGGGTTTGTGAGAAGTGACATGGATCTATATAGAATATGCGTCCAATAACCAAGGCTATTTAGAAAAGCACTACCTAAACAGAGCAATGAGTACATCCCTAAATAGGCTCTTTCGACCATGTCCTCTATCGACCTCCTACTAGCTAAGAGTACATTATATCCATGCGACTGTTAGAATAAGATTAATGAGACTAAATTTACCTTTCGGATCATCAACAACCCTCAGACCTGTGTCAAGCTCATCTCTTTCAACCAAAGGAGCTCCATACTATCAGTGCAAGTGATTCCACGTAAGTAAAATTTAACAAATCGAAAGCAAGGAAAGGCCAAATTTGTTTACCAGGATTACGATCCACACCTTAATGAAGAAACTTTTACTTTGCTCTGTCAAGGTTGTCTCTTGCAGATGCTGCATAGCGTCTATCAATATGCTTGTTTGACGTGAATGCATTACTTTGTGCACTTTGGATGGCAAGGTTTGGAAGTGAGGGAAAGCAATCAAGGAAACTCTCCACTTTTCCTCCTCGGGTTTGAAATACTTGGCGAGCATATCCATCTCTTCCGGTGTAAGCTTTTTCTTGAAAGCTGGAGTCTCAGTGGCCGGCTCCTCTTGTAGCTTCTTTCCACGTGGGATAAATTGCTCGATCGAAAACTTAACATGCTGAACTTCTGGTTTATAAATATGGGGAATCTATAATAACAAATGACAAGAGTATATGAAGTTGGACACTGAAGCACAAAAAAGAAAGGAAACAAATTTGAATGAAGGAGCTTTTAACAGCTCTTACCATCCTTGGACTAGGATGAAAATTAAAACTATTCATTCCACCATTCCTCATGTGTTTTTTAATGGCCTGGCCATTTGCTTGCTTTCGCATATAGCTATTCTTTTCAGATCCTTCACAAGCAAGAACTAGTAAAGGCTAGTCAAGGAATGGCATTATCTGATAACGGTGGCATTGCAAAGATATGTAATAAAAGGGTCAATCAAAATCAACCTAAAGGATATCAACTCGACCATTATTTTTCCTTCCAGTTCTTCCCATGCGTTGGATCATCCTAAGAGGGGATACATTAGCATCAAAACATATAACTAAGTCGACTTCCATGATATCCAAGCCTTCTTCGCCGATAGATGTTGCAACAATAACATTGAACCCACCAGATCTAAATTTCTGTATATCACGCAAGGGATGGTTTAAAAAACAAATCAAATTTGAATTTTTTTCATTAGATAAGATCAAGGGGAACCTGAATACCTCCAGAACAGCCTGCTGAACTTTTTGCGACTGTCCCTTCAGTGTCTTACCTGCAAGAAACAGCCACTTTAAAAATTATAAATGATAATTAAGTAACTGAAAATCTCAGATGTTAAGTAACAAACCTGAACTTTGACCAATAAACTCAGTTGCTTTGACTACATCTCCAATATTACTTAATGCGTCCATTATGTCTCTGAAATGAATGAAGTTACGTAAATGCAAAAGAAGAAACGTGATAGTAAACAAGGGAACAAAAACAACGATTATACAGACCTTACGCTTCCTCTGAAATTCGAGAAAATAATGACCCGTGATGTCCTCGGATCTTTTATTTCTGCAACCATAGAATAAAAATCATATTAATATTGAATTAGCTGAGAACTAACAACAGCGCCTGATCAAGATCTAAAAAGAAAACATACTGTAATGATCAACTAGAATCTCTAACATCTTGGACAATTTCGGGCTTGGTGCTCCGTTCGACAACCTTTGCTGCATCAAAAGCTTCGTCATCCTAATATCTTCATTCTTACTCATCAACCTAGCAAATGGCCTGCGAAGAGTGATAGTCTTTAGAGCAACTTCTTAGTCAACGCCCTTGATATTGAAAGTAAAAGCATACCCTTCCTGCAGTTTTTCTTCAAGCATCTCATACGCTGGCCTTATTCCATGACTGGAAAGAAGCTTGCGAATGTGATAAAGAGTGATAAGAGCTGCAAAGCAAGATTCTACATCTCCATGACTTATATGGGGAATGCCTGGTACAGGTGCTTCACGAAACTTATCCCTTGCCATAAGTAATTCGTGTGGACTTAACTGTCAAAACATGAGATGGCATGAGCATTGACGCTAGTGGTGAAAAGACAGGTTTAAGGATTTAGTCGAGGCATTTACAGTTTGATAATCCCTGCTTAGAATGACCCCGAAATTTTTAAGCCTGACTGCATATGGACGTATAACATCTAATAGGCGTTTAGATACCTCATCTGCATCTTTACCCAAGGGAACCTGCTCTGCCACAAAGACAGGTACAATTATTAGACATGATTTTGGAACACATTTGAGAAACGCGGAAACGAGCTTGAACCTCGATTAGCTCTACTTTTCTGTCGTGGACATAAGGGCAGACATCATGATCACTCTCGTTTCGATATTCAAGTGTTGATATCTGCAAATTATCGATGATACCCTGTATGGCCTGTGTCTTTGCTGAAAATGGCATCCAACAAGTTAATGAGTGAGGAGATATTATAATTAAAAAACGAAAAAGAATCAATCACTTACATCCAGGAGTTGCAGTAAGAGCCAATATTCTCAACTGCACTGGTACTGCCATCAACTAAAAGTTAAATAGGGAATTAATTTGGTACCTTTATGTTGATCATTTTCACATGTATGAAGAAGAAAGAAACACATAATAGATGGTACGAGATATAAGCGAGTAGGCAAACAAACCTCACGAACTACAACACAATAAGAATAATTCCCTAGAGCTCGATGTGCCTCGTCGATCACCAAGCAAACCAAGCAGTTGGTAAGACACGTACCTGAATCGGGACGGTTTTTTGTTATAAGTATATGAACAGATTACGAGGTTTCAGCTCTCAGATGTTTAGATAAGAAGAATCAGAGCGTCACCTGACTGTATATCTTTCTCAAGAACTTGTGGAGTAACGAAAAAAACCCTTTTTGTTTTCCACAAGGAAGCTCTTTTGGAAGGGCATGTCTGACCCGTCAAGTCAATCGTCCATTCCTGGAGTCAATTAAACCCAGATGAAGTAAACAGATCCTAAGTATCATTGTTTGTGGAAGAGAAGAAATGACATACTTGTGGTATCCCAACGATATTATGACATGCCTCAATCTGCTGCATTACAAGAGGCCTAGAAGGTGCCGCAAAGACAATTTTACCTGGCAAAGAAACAATAAGCACAGAGTGTAATTCGTGGAGACATAAGTGGGAAGCAGAGAGAGGTTGGTTCTACCTTGTGGAAACCATCTGAAGTAATTATACATAACGACTGCAGCAATGAGCGTTTTACCAAGTCCTGTTGGCAAAGCAACTAATGTGTTTGAAAACAAAGCAGTCTTGGTTATAGCAAACTGGTAATCTCTTAGAGGAACGTTCACTGAAATCAAAAATTACAAACCCATAAGTTATGTCAATTTTCTTTTTTTTTGTAAGGAAAATCATGAGTTGAAATTAAACCTGGATAAATCCAAGTTTTGGCTGTCTCAGGATCAATCCCGAAGCTGGGAGTGTTGTCGTTATTACCACAGCCGAAAACAACTGGAGGAGGAGGTTTGTGGTCGGCTCTTGCAATGAATCGATCGAGAGTAGATTGTCTTTTAGCAGGAGGAGGTTTAGTGTCATTGTCATTGGTCGAAGAAGAAGAAGGGTTTAACGATTTGAGGCAAGCCAAATCGATTTCTCTGACTGCTGCTTCCCAATCGAACTGTAAAAAAAGAAAAAGAAATAACTTTGAATAAGAATCTGAATTGACCCAGAAAGAGATTCGGTGGTAACTTACTCCATCTTCTTCAACGAGATCGGTCGGAAACTCGGGTCCCATTTCGGGTGGATCTACTACGCCTTCTTTTCTCCAGGATTTGGGATATGACAGCGTTTCTAGGATTCAGATTTTAGGTTGAGTGGAAGCGACATAGAGATTGGCGGGCAAAACCAATTTTGGAGAAGGGAGTTAAAAGGGGATTTACTATAGGATGTAAATGTTAAATACGAATCAAATGCTAGAATGGGACACATTGATTCAAAAAAATCTGAAATAGACCTCTTCTATTTTTAATAAAAAAAAAATTATAAATAAATTAAAATTAAGGAGAAAAGACCATAAGACTTGAAGATTTAAACATATTTACTAACTTATGTCATTACTATTTTATACAGATTTGACCCAGATCCAGACCCAAAATCCAACCCAAAATCTTACCCAACTTTAACCTAATCTTCTTCTTCTTCCCCCTTCTTCTTCTCCATTAATATTTTTTCACCTTAAAACAAAATCAAAAAATTTCTTGAACCATCCAATAAATTATTCTTTATTATCCCAAATTGATCAATCGATAATCATACTTAATCAATTATATCTTATCTAGAATCAAATTTCACCTTTTATGTACAAGATTCAAGATAAAGAAGAACGCAGGGTATTACTAATACAACTCCTACTAATACAACTAGTACCACTCCAACTAATACAACTAATATAACTAAAACGAGTATAACTAGTACAAATAGATTGAGTATAATCAATATAACTGGTAAAAGTAAACACGTATAACTAGTATAACTTTGTAATTAATATGTTGATCTTTATTTTGTTTTTAACATATGAAGATGATAAAAAAAAATATGATGTAAAACCAATAAGATATGTTGGTCTAATCTTCTCTCTCATGCATATGTCAAATACATGAATTGTATATTTTTAGTAATATTTGATTTTAATAACGATTTGTTTACAAATTGTACTAGTTATACTAGTTGTACAATTTTTTTTAAAAAAAAAAATTCATCTTTTTTGCCTCGAGGCCAAAAAAGTTGATGTAGAACCAGAAAAATCTTCAACCATGGCTCCAAAATCACGAGTCACTGGTGAGAAGAATAAGGAGGGAGCATCGGTGACAACTAAGGTCTCATTTCGTGTCAAATTGATAGCTTTTGGGGTTACTTTTGGAAACTTATGTTCCTTATAAAACTTATGTTCATTTTAGTATTAAAACTTATGTTTCTTTTGATGTTAAACTTGTTTTTATGGCTTTAAAAACTATTAAAACTTATGTTCGTTTTGACACTTATATTTTTTATGCGAAAATTGTGTTAGTTTAAATGTACATGTATTTTGGTATAACTAATACAACATATTCAATTAAGTAATAATATTTAAGAATGATACAACTAATACAACTGGAATATTTGATTGTTTTCTTCTATGGAATACCAAATTGTTTTTTTTTTTAATTTATGAAATGTCAAAGTTATACCAGTTGTACCAGTAATACTTGTCTAATATAAGATAAAAAAAATTATATCACTTGTTCATATATCTAGTTTTAGGGGTTGTACCAATATTTTCACATTATAGCTTTGTAAAATATGTTTGATGTTTGTTTATCATAATAATATGACTCATATTGTTAATACCTTAGAATATAAAGTATATAATGTAAAATTAAGCGTGTAATGCAATAATTTAATAGAAATTGAAAAATCTTAAAGAAAATAAATGAAATTTTGTCATCATATGCCAATTATAATATTTATTTGTTTATTTCATGTGTAAATTATAACATTTATATACTAGTTATACAATTTTTAATATGTTTAGTTGTGCTCGTTATACTAGTTATACCCAGTCGAATGAGATAATAAGACAAGAAAGATTATGTAGTTGTACATGTATTTTGGTATAACTAATACAATAGATTCAACTAAGTAATAATATTTAAGAATGATAAAACTAATACAACTACTCAGCATTAGTGTTCAACCATAATTGTTAAAACATGATACACATTTAAAACTTGATCCACATTTAAAATAATATTAAATAAAATAACAAGTAGTTGTATTAGTTTTCTAGTTGTACCGACTGTACATAGTTGTACTAGTTTTTGAGTTGTACGAGTTTGTGCATAGTTGTACTTTGGCAGTGAAATAAAAAATATTAGTTGTACCACATAATAAATACATTTAATTCAGTTGTACCACTTATTTATGTTTACATACATTTGCCCGGTTACAATGAAATCATCAATTTTGTAAAAATACATTTCATGTTTGTTTTCCAAAAATTATGTGGACAAACAAGTTAACAAACCTTAAAAGTATAAGGTAGATCATGTAAACTTATGGAGTTATGTAATATTTTTTTAAAAAAATTTCAAAACTTTCAATTAAATTAAAGAAACTTTATGGGTACATACCAATTAGGATATTTGATTGTTTTCTCATATGAAAAATACCAAATTTCTTTTGTCAATTTCTGAAATGTCAAAGTTATACAAGTTATACAAGTTATACCAGTAATACTCATCTAATCTATAATAAAAGTTATATCAATTGTTTATATGTCTAGTTTTAGGGATTGTACTAATATTCTCACCTCATATTTTTGCAAAAATATGTTAAATATTTGCTTATAATAATATGATTAATATAGTTAATAAACCTTTAAAAGCATATAATATAAAATTAAGAGTTTAATATAATAATTTAACAAAAATTTGAAAAACCTTTAAAATAGATGAAATTTTATCATCATATAACATTTAAAACATTTAATTATTTATTTCATGTGTAAAATTATAACATTTATATACCAATTATACAATTTTTTACATGTTTAGTTGTATGAGTTATACTAGTTGTACTAGTCGAATGAGAGAATGAGATAAAGATTGTGTGGATGTAATTCATTGAGATTAAAGAAAAAGTTAGAGAGAGAATGAAATATGTATGAAATTGTGTGGTCAAGATTAAAACATAGATTGAATGATCCAATGGCTCATATTAGCTCTTCATTAATGGCAAAATGGTAATTTTATTATGCTTGGTCTATGTAAATTTTTTTTGGATGTTGGAGATTACTTTTTGACCATTTGGTCTATATTAGATTTACGTCCGTTAAATACTGATTCTCTTATAACATCTTTATCGGAGATTCTTAAAAGGGGGTTCTTTCACTGTTTGTGGACCCCACTGACACGTGAAACTCATGAACAGTACAAGAATCATCTCCTAAACTCTTTAATTAAGAACATGTTTTTGATGGTATCTTACACTGTTTGCTAGCTGACACATGGCGGCCCGCGATTAGTTCATTTTTAATTTTTTTTCTTTTATTTTTTAATTCAGCAAAAAAAAAAATAAGAATCTCAAAAGGGGTTCTTCGGATAATGATGCCTTTAAAAACTCAATAGAAATTTCACTCCCTCTACGAAAGAATAACTTCATAATTTGCACATAACTAAAATTATCTCAAATAGTCATTTTTAGTTTTTGTCATCATAATAGTACTTAAGAAAAAAATAACTAAAATATTTATTTTTATTTTGAAAAATTTAATATCTATTTTAAATTTTTTAAATTTTAAATATTACATCTGAAATTCCACCCATAATTTTACACTCTAAGTCTAGATTATTTAATTCTAAGAGTATAAATGTATATTTACACATTTTAACAAAACATATTTTTGTCATTTTTTCGTAGAAAAGTATTTTTGTGACAAAAATTAGAACTATCCTATGATATTTCTCTTTAACAATTGTTGGTTTTTTAATTATATATTATATTAAATATAAAAGTAAAATAATTATTAAATAAAATCAGTTACATTGTATTCTAACAATGTTCTATGCTTAAATTTTCATTATTCTAAGATGTTTATCCTTCACTGTTAATTGATTGTTGATGCTTTTCTTGAATTTTTGCATCTCCCAATTAGTTTTTTCTATTTTTATTACTTTAATAATTTTACATAAGATTTATATAAAAAATTATAAAATAATTTTGGTTTGGGTATGTTTCAAAAGGATTAATTATCAATTCAAAAAAAAAAGTGATTAAATGAATTGTCATTGATATCAATGAAACATGAATTGACTGGAATACTTGCAGAACTAATAATGATTTTGAAGAAAAAAAACTTTTTTGAATTAGAAATTAATGTGTGTATACTATTTAAAAATACTATTTAATCAATATCAATGTTTACAAAATCCTCCAAAACTAAGGACATGTATGGAACATTCTCTAGTGAATACTTAAATTAAAAGATTTCCTAGCTAAGGAATCAGCCACTCTATTATTTTTTCTTTTGGTATGTTGAAATTGACATCGTGCAAACATAGCATACAAATTAGGAGCAACAGACAAATAAAATTGATACCGTGGCTGGAAGTTTTTATTATGGATACTATGATTAATAGTTGTGTTATCTCCTTCAAAAATAATATTGGTGTACCCCAAAGACCAAGAAAGTTGCATTGCTCTTAATAAACTTGAAAACTCAGACTCTTCCACAGTTGGTCATCCTTCATATTACCCATAGCTGCATCCAAAACTACACAATTACTATTACGTGTCACCCAACCCGTACCTGATTCACGGTTCCTAGAGAAATGTGAGGCATCATAATTCTATTTAACCCAACCAACTAGAGGTGGAGACCATTTTGAAGAGCTATTCGGTTTGGGTGGTTGTCTAATCGAATCTTTAACCATATCATGTGTAGATACCAGCCACTCACTTACATCTACTCGAGCTTTTTTTACAGTAGTAACATCCAAAATATCATTTGAGTTAAATAATAACTCATTTCTACTTTTCCAAAGTCTCCATGGGATCCACAAAGGAAGTATCATGATCTCCTCATCGAGCGTAGAATCACATGTAACAGAAAAACTAACTTGAGTTTATCCTCCAGTGAAATATCATCAGTTGTCAAGGACGATGGATATCCCACTATGCGCGATACCACTTTCACATAACTACATGTGAAAAGGATATGCATTGTGGATTCTTCTTTCACACATCAACGAGCACAATATGGTTCAACCTTTACATGTTGATAACGAAGATTCGACTTCGAGTGAATGATCTTGGAAGCAACACGCCAAAGAAAATGTTTGATCTTAGGTGCCGTATGGGATCCCCAAATTGTTTTGTTCATATAAGGTTGTGATGCTAGAGGTGGTGGTGATATATCTCCATTTGATTCTGTTTTGGCTAAATGATATCTTTTCTTCACTGCGTAGTTCCCATCCTTTGTGAATTGCCAGAGACATCCATCTTAACTGAAGCCCTGAGGAAGAAATAGTTTTTGGATTATTAGAGCATCTTCATGTTCAACAAGGTTACTGGCCAGTATGCTGATCAATAATAAGGTGGACACTGAGGTTGGGATTTGTGTATGGTAAGAGACGTGGGGCTCGAGGAGGAGATGTAGATAGCCAATTATCTGAAATCTTAGTATTTTTCCCATCACCAATTAAGCGTTGTATTCCTTTCTGAAGAAGTTCACATCCATGTAGCAATGACTGCCATCCATATGAAGGTTGTGTATCTTTCCCAGCATCCCAAATATTTTTATCCTTAAAATATCTATGCCGTAAAACACGATAGAGAAGACAATCTTGACGCATATCTAGTTTCCAAACTTGATTCACAAGTAGAGCTTGATTAAAGAGATATAATGACTTGTAACCCATTCCTCGATGTTGTTTTGCAAAGGATAATCGATCCCATGACATCCAAGACATCTTCTTTATTGCCACTGGTTGTTCCCCACAAAAACTTAGAAATCATATTATCTAGTTCAGAACAGACCTCCATTGGTAACTTGAGACAATTCATGGAGAACACAGGCATGGCATTCGAATGAGAATTTCTTTACCTGCATCGGTAAGAAGATGATTTTTTTATCCGTCAATTTTTGCTAGGACATTTTTCTTAATATACGAGAACATCTCCTTCTTTCTTCTATTAAATTGTTCAGGCTACCCCAAATATTTACCACCACCACCAACCTTTGAGATCTGAAGTATTTGTTGGATACCATCCCTGGTATGTTGAAATACATGTTTTCCAAAAGTGATAGTTGATTTATCTCTATTAATCAGAAGTCGAGATGTTTTATCATAGGAATCAAAGATTCTCAAAAGATTGATATTGTTTCAATAGTCCGCCTTTACAAAGAAAAGGGAATCATCAGCAAAGAATAAATGTGACACCGGAGGTCCCCCGACACTTAGTCGCATAGGAACAATTTTATGAGTTGCTTCAGCGTGTGTCAATATAGAGCTAAGAACATCTGCGGTTAATATAAATAAGGATGGAGATAAGGGGTCACCTTGTCTAATACCCCGACTCAGCTGAATCATGCCATACATACTACCATTAACAAGAACCGAGAAAGTCACTGAAGTTACACACTTCATAATCAAATTTATCCATTTTTCACAAAAAACCTTATGTCTCATAACTTCCTCCAAAAAAGGCCACTCTATACGATCATAAGCCTTACTGATATCAGTTTTAACTGACATATAAGATTCAATACATTTTTTGCGTACCCATAATGAATGGAAAACCTCATGAGCCAATAACACATTGTCATGAATTTGTCGACGCGTAATAAAAGCTGCCTGATTTTCCAAAACCACATATGAAAGGATAGGCTTGAGACGTGATACCAGTATCTTTGAAATAATTTTGTATAATACATTGCATAATGCAATGGGTCGGAAATCCTGCATAGTAATAGGAGGCTGAATCTTCGGGATTAGAAAAAGATTTGTATGACTGAAATCTGATGGAAATTCAACTGAATCGAAGAAATGTTGAACTTCCTCTGTAACTAAAGGACCAACAGTACCCCAAAATTGTTGATTTATGCCTTTTGTTGTGAGTCCATGCGTTCAAATTCTCATTCCTTATCTCCTCATCTTGCACTTCCTGAGACCTTATCGGTGAATCATTCTGATGCGGAAAACCAGGAGGGTGATCCCCTCCATCTTCATCATCATCCGCATCATTATCCGGAGGCGGATCATCATTGTTACCACTGTTGTTCAGTGGACATTCTGAAGCATCATGAGACATTATACCACATGTTCTACAAAATCCACGTAACTTCTCGTAGTGGAATCTAAGTACCACCGTATCTCCTCCAAATCTGAACATACGCTGAAAGTTTAATGGATGGTTTATGTGCAAACGTAGACGTATCCTAACAAAATCAACATTTGAGAACCATCTGTTTGAAAGTTTGTTTCCAGAAATTGACCCATCTCATGTCCAATATGAGTGACCTTACGAATGGATAAGAATTGAATTGGGAACCCATGCACTTGAACCTAGAAAGAGATGAAACCCTATTCCTCGTCAGAGTTTGATGGAGTCCAGCGTTGCATAGATACCATCCATTCGTTGTAAGACGAAGGGCCTCTACGAAGAACATAAAGCATCGTCTCCTCATTCCTAAATAGAAATTGTAAGTTCTGATTTCGCCTCATCGAAAACACCCCACAGGCGTGGGAAAGTACCCATCATCGCACGAAGATTTTAAAGCCTCGGGTTGATAGGATTCACAATTAGACTAAAGTGATTCTCTTCAATCGCTTCCTCACATAAATTTGTGGGGAGATCAACAAACAAATCATTTATCCCTAGTGAAATCTCTTGGAGTTGTTTACAGATTCTGTCTTGACATCATCAAAATAAACAGAGGGAATGAAATTCCTTTACTTTGATCAATGAAAAACGACAAAAACACAAACCATGGCTTAAATAGGATGCCGCAAGCCGTTAAGGAATCAATAACGATCAAAACGGTTACTCCAGCCTGGCCATAACCGCTGATAACCAGCGAAAACAACACTCCGGAGAGAGACATGAAACAATCTGAAGAGATCAATGTGTCTCTTCAAAAATACCTTTTTCGCTTTCAAGAGAAAACAATTTTTTTGATGTAATTTAAATTTCTTTTGTCCACTTATTTTACTTCATTAATTGTATTTATCATAATAATTGACATCATTTATTTTACGGGTTAACCATAATAATTGTTCAGTATATGTTTGTGTACGGATTGGTTATTTCGGACATCAAGTTTTTTTTTGTTTTGAAATTATGCTTTGTTCGGATTTTATAAATTTTTGGGTTGGCTTCGAGTTGGATCCTTCGAGGTCCGGGTGAATTCAGTTACGATGTGTAAGAACATAAAAATGAACAAAAAACGTATATGTTTAAAAATGTCATTAAATAATTTATAAATAAGTAATATCTAATATCCGCACACACAGATCAAGCTCTAGTATACCTATATTATTGTATATTTTCGTTGTGTGTGTTTTATGTCAGAATTTGAAAGAGAAATGTATAACAATGTTTATGGTTGTTTAAGAATGTTTGGGCCTAGAAAGATTATATGTTAAGATTTATTATTCATGATTATGGTTGGAGGGTGAATGAATTTTATTTGTTATGCAGTACGTGTATGTTTTATTTGTTATTTGTGGTAGGAAATTGTTTTTAGGTCTTATTGGTATTGTGTTAAATTTGCATTTGGAACTAATGTGTGCTAATGTTGTTTGCTTTTTAAAATGATTTGCACGAGAAAATGATTAGCGGAGGTCAACCGCATGAAATATTTGATGGGGTGTGAGTGAGGTTGAATGTTTCCTAAGCTTATTTATACTTCCTCCATTTTATATTAAGTATCATTTTAAAGTTACCAAACAAATGTCATTTTAGAATTTTAAAACAATTTATATATCAATTTTTAACCCCTACATAAAGCAATAGAATTTTAATAATTAAATAAAGGTAAATAGAACATTAAAACAAAAATTAGTGTGAAAATTTTAAAACAACATCTAATCTGAAAAACAGAGAAATAGTATATAATACTGGTGTATTTGATCTGTGAATATAGTTTGAATTAGAAAAGAATGGCTGGTTAATATATTTTAAGAACTCTGTGAGCTTTGATTTTGTGGTTGTTTAATTGTTCTTGTTAAGATAGTTTTGTACAATAGCTAACTGTTAATATTTTTATGGGAAATAATAAATGAGATACTCTTTTTACTGTGTTATATTAAACATATGTATAGTAAATATGAAGATATGTTAGTAACTTCATGAAAAATATATTAACTTTTTATATATAATTTTTTTAATAGTTAGATATTATGTTTTACATTGTGGAACGAGATACATACTTCCTCTGTTCTGAAATGTAAGATGTTTAGAATAATTTTTATATTTTAATATGTAAGATGTTTTTATATTTTTTGGCAAATTTAACTTTATTAAAAATTGCGTAGCCAATCAAATTTATTAGTTATTTTTTTGTATTTTGTTGAGTAGTTTTAATGGTTCTTTTTAATAAAAAATGACTTTATTAATAAATGTGTTTTACCTAAAATCATCTTTTATTTAGGAACAAAGGGAGTATATGAATATTACATAGTAATATCTCATTTTAACTCATAATTATCTTTTTTAAATGACTTTTTGTTATTTTGAATTTTTAATGGATCATAAAGCAAAGAAATATTATTTAAAAATATAACTATACTAAGCGCGGGTTTATAACTCTTAATTTATAATAATAATAATCAAATTTATTTTAGTAAAATCTAATGAATGTACAGACTTTCTGTTTGTGAAAAATCATGTTCTAAGAATTAAATCTGAGCATTACAAAATGTGTTCTATATATCTGGACGTAGGTTTATAATGCATGCGTATCCCTGAAATTATCAGGATGTCTTTCATGTCTTCATGCCTCTGTTTAGCATCATAACACATGAAAGGGAGGATAACATATTATTAATCATTAATATTTTTGAGAAATACTCTAAGATAAACCTAAAAATGTTTTCGTCACCAAAATAATTTTTAAAGTGAAAAATGACCAAATATATTTTATTAAAAGATGTGAATATACATTTATACCTTTTGAATTAATTAATCTAGATTTAGTGATGAAGCTTTGGAGATGAGACTTAAAATTAAAAAAAAAATATTTTAATTATTTTTTTCTTTGAGATCTATTTTTGTGATAAATTTTTTTAAGCAATTTATTTGAAAGATTTGACCAATATTTTATGTACTATACAACAACAAAATATATTAGAAAAATTAAAGAGCAAAAGAGAAAGGAATAGCTCTCATGTATCACAAATCTGACAGTATTTGCACTGACTGCATACCCAACGATTCAAGATACCATCAGCATACAAAAATATGTGCAAGAAGTTCGCAAGTGGACATGATAAAGCCCTCAACTGTCTCACCGAGCTGGAAACAAAGGGGCAAAGGAAAACAAAAAACAAAAGGATAGCAAATTATTTTACATTAGATCCTTGGAAGCGTTCCCAGATAGATCAGTCTGTCCAGAAGCTTTTAAAGCTTTTTGGTAATTGTTTTCTTGATCATTACTTTCTTCTTTCCCTTTCTGCCATTTTCTTATTGACTTATTTGGTATATAAGATCATCTGCTGAACCTGGCCGATAGCCACTATCAAAGTATGGGAGCCCAGCTGCGGTAACCGGTATTCATGATTTGCTTTTGTTCTTGACATATTTAAACTGCTTTCCTCTATTCTCTCTCGTTCAACACTGAACTCCAAACTCATTGTTTCATGACATGTAACCTCATATTCTTTCCAAATCATCATCGATTAGAGACAACCAGTTCTCTGCGTACTTCATGATGAGTGTACATATGATCTTTGCTTTGGCCCGTCTTGCGTTTACAGTTGTTACAACCCTCATGAAGTGATCATGTTGAAGGTTTGATATACAATGGTATATCTACATCTTCTGGTATGTCATGATTATCATTGCAGGCTTTCCAAGCAAGCAAATCGCAGCATCTCCTTACAACCTGTAGTTTTCTTTCTGCCCATGGAGATAAGCTTGCACATGATCTCAGAATAGTGAGTGTATCTCTCCATGAGGCAAGTACTATAAAAGTTATGAAAGCACACCTCAGCGGAGCTAAGTTTGGGAGGATTAAAGTCCAGCGGGAGACCGTAGCAAAATTTCAGAATAGTCTCAAATGTTTCTGATCCACCTGGGAAGTTTTCAAGGTTGAGATGATATCCATTCCCAGAAGCTAAGGGCTGTAGCTTAATATTGTTTATGTAATCACATTTGGTGATCACAAGAAACTGTTGTAGAGAAAAGAGAAAGCGTAAAGTATCAAGTTACTCAGAGTTTTCAATATATGAAGACTGTCAAGCTAACACATCTTTCTTTTGTTGGTGGAAATTGAAATCACGTACGGTTCAAGACATGATTTCTCATAGTGAAGAAAGAGAATATGCAAGTAGAAAACAACTTTAAAGATGAGTAGAGTAGAGAACCAAGGTGCGGGAAAAAGGAAATTGAAGAGGAGTTAGATTGAGTCTTAGGAACTGCATAATGAGAGTGGGATTCTTCTCCCAGTGTGTGAAGCTCAGCTATGGCTTCTTCAAATGCCTAAAGGTGAATCAAACATCAACACAGAGAAACTGAGGGCGAGACTGAGCCTTATTGGATGAGTAGTGTAGGAGGGCTACTCCCATCCAAGGCCCATGACA
>CAJHQQ010001823.1:0-81249 GCA_905132885.1 Moricandia moricandioides
TAACCGGAACTAGAATCCATGCTAAAGGTAACTTAAACCTAAACAAAGGAAATTACGAACAAACTGAAAAATAACTTTAAGACTAAATCAAGATCTTACCTCTACATCCACATACATTAATGTTCAAAGGCCAAAGCAAAATAGTTAAGCGCCTAAATCAGCCGGATAACTAGTGAAAAACAACATTCAGACAAGTGAGCAAGCGACGAGGAGGACATCAAAAATTGAAACTCATCTGAACCTCTATTCACGAATCACGAATCACGATGAAGAGACGAAGATCCAGACCCATACAAATTAGCATCACAAAGCTTATAGAACGGATGAAATGAGTGTAATTTTAATAATTACTTTTCATTTACCTTATAAAGTGATCAAATACTGAAAAATTAGTGGTGCACATGACATGCACCCATTGTCTTCCATCTGATTTTGCCCTTAGGTACAAATTTCTTGTAGTTTTTTTTAATTTAAATATTAATCATCTCAGTAAAACATCAGAACAATAGAAAAGCCAATTTAGCGAAAACAATGAAACAACAAAATGAGATAGTAACCCACAAAAAAATGTTGATTTTGGTTCAAATTATTGTGGGTTCGATTAGCGTTCGGGTACCATTTAAATTATTTACAATACTTAAAAAGTTAAAATAACTTTAAAATTTCAAAATTTAAAGATAAACATACTACATATAAATTTGAACAACGTAAAAATAACTACCTAAAATTAACATAAAATAGGTTCTATTTGTATATTTAGATGAAAAAACAAGTAGATATTATATATATTTTTCATGTTTTGAGCATTTTTTGGCTATTTTAAAGTATTTATTTGTGACTATTTTTGATCATTTCAGAATATTTTTTTATGTTTTTGAATTTTTTACAGATATTAACTATTAATAATTAATATATTTATATATGTAATTGTGATTTAGATGTTTTTAGACATATGAAATTTTCGGTTTGGGTGGATTCGGTTACAGTCTCTCAAATATTAAAAGTCTCGATCCATTGAGGTATTTAATCAATTTTGAATTCAAATACGATACTATTTTTTAGGTAGGATTTGATTTCTGGATATTTTATCCAACCCTGAATAAAACCAGAAAAAAAAACTCAATAACATTTTTATATTTAATGTTGAATCAACCCATGTCATTGGTTAGCACGTTATACTTTTAACGATTATATTATCATTGTCATTCAGAAATTATTGTACTAGTGCCTCAAGTAAATTCGCCTTCGTCCAACAGAAAATAATATAACTAATTGATTTTGCGAACATGAAATCGACGAGAGATTATGATAGACCATACAATTTGGGAACCTTCAAGAATTGATGATGATGATGGATCATATACGTGTATGTATTACACAGAGACGCACGTGTATGATGCGAGTGTGTGTGGGGAGCACAAAGGTAAATGCGTGTAGCGATGGAACACCGTAAGTACTGTGAAAGTGACCAAAAGAAGTAGCCCTACTGATACATGAAATGGGACGTCCCATCAAAAACTCATGTTTTTGATCTAACGGCTGTGAATGGTTCCTTGAACTCATAACCTATCATCGTACACCGCTCTCCTAACCCTTTTTATTTAGGCACAACTATACACCGTCCTCTTTCTTCTTCCTTTTTCATCTCCCTATGCATTTAATAATAATATTAGATGTGTTTAGTACATATCTATATAAATACTAGCAGTATTTAGTCTTGTCGACATACAAAATCTATACTATACGATTCCATTGCACATATCGCCGACAGAAAAATGATAATATGCAATATTTAATAGGCATAAGAATTATTATCCGCGATCCGGATCCGGATCCGATCAAAGGTTTACTCTGAATCTACATTAAAAATAGGATATCCGGAATATTTGGATCCAAATCCGAAATGTAATATCTCGGATCCGTCCAAACCGAATCATGATCTATTTTTCAAAAATATATTTTTTTTTCTATTTTTATTAATAATTATATTTGATATATTAATATTTATACATTAATAGGTCTTATAATATTATATTTTAATAATATTATACGTCATCTATATATATTTATAAATTTTGTATAAATATGTAATTATGTATTATTTTTTCAAAAAGTTATATTTTGAAATTATTTTATTTTTAATTATTTTAACGGATCCGGGTACAAGTCTTGATTTCTGCAGATATCACAATATCTAGACGGATATTTGAAGTCCAAATATTCGGAAAACATGAATCTGGATCCGAATACTAAAATCACAAATCCAACGAATCCGGATCCAAATACTCTAAATTTATCGGATATCTAGATCTGTCCCACTCCTAGTATTTATACTAAGGGCATGTCCGTAACCGCAATAGTTGCAGTGAGGTTGCGAAAGTTTACGTACGCGAGTGATTTCGTTTTAAGTCTTATTAAAAAAAATTAGATGACTAGTACAACATTCAAAATTGTTGCATTTGCAGGATAACTATAATTGGTTAACTACCAAATGCGGCAGTGGTTAAATAATAAATTAGCAATGTTTATATTTTATATAATTATTAAAAGATTAAATGTAATATTATTATAATAAACATAACATTATATTTATAAAGTTTTACTATTAAATTTTCAAAAAGTATAGAAAATATTTTTGTTTAAAGTTTTATAATTCAAAATAAAAATATAATATATATATATATATATATATATATATATATTGGTATTCTATTTAAAATTTTAGTTGAATACTTTTATTTTTATATTTATATAGTCTTTTTTTTAAAAAAGAATTTTTTTACCCCTCTTCCTCTGCAACCGTCTTCAACTTAAACGCTAGTTTAAACCACTTTTTAAAATTTGAAGTTTTTTAGCGTTTAAAGAAATTTATAGTATTTTATATGATTATTGTAAAATACCAATAACCGCTATTATTCATAACAGATGCATTTACAGATGTTGGCAGGAAAACTAGTTATACCTTAAATAGCTGTAGAAATAGAAGTTTAGCTTTAAGACTTTTGTGACCATTTCAAAAGCGCATATATGGTTATCTTTCGAATAACATTTTCAAAAGTACTTTTTTTTTGTAATATTTAATATTATTAATGACAAACAGTACAAATCAGGAATTCGCAATATCTACTACAAATTCAAATCATACGAACGTTCAGGTTCTACTCGTCCTTGACAAGTTTTCCTTACATAAACCTCACAGAGCGATTCCCTTGCAAAGTACAGACATCCTCAGAATCATTTCCCGTTTTTAATTGGAGTAGAGATTAGGCATGGACATTCTGGTACCCGTTCGGGTACGGGTCGGGTCTTTCGGGTTTCAGGTTTCGGGTTTTGAAATTAGACCCCATTCGGGTATTACAAAATTTCAGGTCCGGTTCGAGTCGGATTCTTCCAGGTCTGGATGGGTTCGGTTCTTATGATTAGGAACCTGAAAATAACCAAATAACCAATGTATCTGAAACGGGTTCGTATATTTGTATCCAAAGTAACCATATTAGCTCGGGAAAGTGGAATTAATGCAAAATTACCCGCACTGCCAGACAGTCACGAGCCTAAGAGATTTTGCAATCTTAGTCCTCTTTCAACCATAGTAGCTAGTTCTCAGTGACTTCACTTGTCTATAACCAACCCGGTCGCTGAAGCTCAACATCAATCGGTACATCGGGCAGGGTCAGTGCACAAAGGATAGAGAAGAGAAAACATACCTCATACGAAAACAATTGGATGAGAAGGAGACAACAACAATACGCTACCTTCATAAAATGCAAAGAGAAAAGAAACTGTCTGCGAACAAGACTAGTTGATCTTCCTAGCACCAAAATGACTGAGACTCAAGCAAGTCTCCACATTGTCAACAAGCACCAACTGACCCAATCGGAGTTGTCTAACGAATCCTTTCTCTGGAACAGAGAACCTGAACTGCTCTTCTCTGCGCTTCAATATCACACCTCATTGGAGAGATGAGGAGAGACACTTGGAACTGAAATGAAATAGCTTCAGACCATAGAAGGCCAAAGAAAAACATGGCGATGAAGTGAAATAAATGAGACAAAGGAAGAGCAACCCACATGAATGAAAGGAGCAAGCCATAGACGACATGATTCCGAGATCCAAACCCTAGCTACACATGCATAACCCACGTGTGTAGCTACCACACAACCACCACACCAACTATGCATACGCCTGCGAAGAACCTATGCCGCCTCCCTTGAGGTGAAATTGAGCAAAATACAAAGAGGAAATGAAGAAGAGAAGGCCTCACGCAATTACGCACGCATAACCCACGTGTGTAGCTACCACACAACCACCACACCAACTATGCATACGCCTGCGAAGAACCTATGCCGCCTCCCTTGAGGTGAAATTGAGCAAAATACAAAGAGGAAATGAAGAAGAGAAGGCCTCACGCAATTACGCACGCATAAAACGACTGTTGGAGCAGAAGTGAACTGATCAGAGAAAAAAGAAAATAAAGATTTCTTTTAGGAGAGAGAAAAGAGTTTTTTTCTTTCTCATCCTCCACAATATATGTATTATAGGTTATCTTAAACAATTACGTAGGTATAAGAATGAACAAAGTGAAAAACAAATCAACACGTCAACGAATAACTATATACATATTTGGCGCATGTAGCACACACAAATACATAGGACGTACAATTGATACATGAAGCTGTCCGGAATATGAATTTTTTTTTCATAAAAATAGCTCAACTAAATTTCATTAAACCTTTAATATTTAATATTTTTTGCTACCTGATTTACTATCTAAACTATTTTTTTAATATACTTACTTTTAAAATTTACTCATTTAATACTAAACTATGAATTTTCTTTCAAAATATTTATAAATGGCATAATTTTTTTTAAAGTATCTAATATCCCAAAAAATCTTAAAATTTATAATTTTATTTTTAAAAATTAAGAATAAAAGTAACTAAATTGTGGATAATATTTATATTTTAATATTTTTAGTTTTAATTTCAATTTTTTTTTCACAATTTTAAAATTAATTAATTTATTTTATCCTTAACTATTTTTTTAAATTTTAAAAATATTTCCCCATATTTAGTTAGTTTTATTCTTAAAACTTAAAATAAAACTAGAAAACTTAAATATTTTGTTTTGCATTTTAGAGATTTATAGTTTTGTTTGAAACTTATGAATAGTTTTGACTAGAATGAACATAGTTTGAGTATTGAGATGAGCACAATTATAAAAGTAAGTGTAGTAAAATGAGAAAATAATTGGTTTATGTATCAAACTAGATAGCAAAACAGTTTGAATATTAAAAGTTTAATGAAATTTAGTTGAGATATTTTTATAGAACTTTCCCATCTGAATACACAAATTAAATGGTTACATATGTATAAACTAGCCACTAAATTAACAAACTCAAATTACTAGTAATCCTATAATTTTGATTGTATATCGTTTGTAACCTTGGAGTGATCAAAAGAATAATATGTCAGCGAACTTGATCCTTAAAAGACTCTAATTACAACTATTAAGAAAATATTTTTACTGAATAAAATACCATAAGCTATAATCTCTTATAGTACGTTTATTTTCTCTTTATCTAGGACAATATGATTTTCGCAAACTGTGATATAAAACCACGTAGTGATTTCTTAAGTCCACATCAGCCGGGATTTTCTAGCAGCTTGAGACCCATGTTACTCAAAATTTTCAATAATGCACCTATATTGAAGAAAAGCAAAAGGAAGAAAATTCCCAAAAGAAAAGACGACGGCACTAATCTATTTGTATTTTTTTTGTCAACCTAATCTATTTGTATATATGTACTGATGTTACTGTTTCCAACGTAATGTACGTGTTTTCTCACTTACCAGATTACTATTATCATTTTTCTTTAGATAAAAGATTACAGTATGTACTGTTTGGTGATAAAAATTTCCTCACTGAAAAACACTTCGTAAGCTCAACTAATTTTTAAGTTGTTAAACGCTTATATTAAACACAGATAACAAAAACGTAAACCACAAACAAACACGTATATTCCTTGTTACAATTTATAGATGAAAAAAAGTTATAGATGAATAAATCAGTATCATAATGTCGAAAATTATTAGAGGTGTGTATATTGCCAATTCTGCCCTCTCCGACATGCAATTCCAGCTATATATATCAATAAAGAAAGATACAGAATCAGGAAACCCTAAAAGCACGTCCTGTCATTTTTATCAGGTGATTTCACTGTCTACCTTGACGTATTGCTATTATACATAAATATACTATTTATTAACATCTCGCACACTTCCATTTATCATTACACAATCAAATAATGAGGCAAAAGAATATTATCCAAGAGAAAGAAAGAGCACTTTAATTAGGAGGAACTCACGCGCGCCACAACTGGCTAATAAGTAAGACCCATTCCAATACAATATTAAATGTGAATCTTATCAAAATATAATATTTTTATTTATATTTTAAATTAATATTCTATATTTTATTTTTTCGTACCTATTAAAAACATTAATCATCAGTTTTCTATGACTAATAATTTTCAATAATATTAAGTTAATATTCATACAGTAAACATAATTTTAATTTTAAATGTACAGCTTAGCATTATTAATTAGTGAAAATTCTTAGAAATGTTTTAGAAAACATTTTAAATAATTTTTAGAACAATAAAAAAGGATTATATTATTAGGTGAGTCTCAATTTTTTTTAAAAACTCTCAAAATTTTGTTAAATAAGGAAAAAATAAAATTTTTGAGTGAATTTATATTTTTTAAAAGTCAATACCCACCTAATACTATAATAGTTTTGGGTTTTTGAAAATGTGGGAGATTTTAATTAAATATTTTACCATTTAAGGTACCATAAAATCTAGGGAGTTATTCAAAAAAAAACCTACAATTTCAAGTCAAATCTAAAACCAACATTTTTTTTCATTAATACTCAGTCATAAAATTTCTAAACCCTCCTTATGTTTTTGAAATATTTACAAAATTTCCAATATTATTTAATTTTAAATTATTTTGAAAATGTCAAAAAACAATTATACCCTAAAAATTTATTCTTATTCACAACAATGTCATTATCATTAATTTTCTAACCACCATAAACTACCATTTTTGAGCCCTTAAAAGCTTAATAATTCAATTTCTAAACATTTTTCTCTTCTTGAACCAACAAATCTTCACTTCCTTTTATTTTCTCTCCATTTTCATCTAAAAACTCTCATAACTTCATTTTCATAAGCACAACTTTCATTTTTTCGAGTTTATTCAGTTGTGAATCGTCAAAGATGCTTCTTTTTGCTCATATTTGGAGCTTGGACGGTGGAAAATGGAGGAAACGAGCTTTACACCGGAAAAATGTAACTATTTACATTGTTTTCGTCATTCTTTAAATTTGTGTCACGCTTGTAGATTGTTTTGTATGTATACGCATATGTGTAGATTTACGATGCAATCTACTTGTCAATGCACATTTTAGTTTTGTAATTGACCAAAATATATATTTTTTTTGAAAAGAAGACTTCCCTAAAAGTCTACTTCTTTACCTTTGAAATAACAAAAAAAATAGGTAGACTTACTAAGACGTCTACATAAAAGATGTTAGTTTTGCATTTGACTGAACTTTTGACTTCTCATAGTAGACTTTATCGGAAGTCTACATTATGTAGAGTACTCGGAAAGTCTACAAAATGTCAGTTTTACATTTGACCAAAACCTTGACTTCGTTGGATAGGTTAGTTTTAAATTTGACTAAAATGTTAAAAAATTGACCAAAAAAATGTGTGAACTTTATATTCAGTTTGCTAATCTCAGTAAAAAATGTAGAATGCATATGAAGTCTACTTTTTATTTTGGTCAAATATAAAACTAACCCGTCGGATTTGAGAGTAGACTTCAAGTGAAGTCTATGCATTTGTAACGTTCATTTCAATCTACTTGTAAAAAGTCAAACTTGGTCAATTGCAAAAACTTACTTATTCCAAAAAAAAAAATTAGACTACATATGGAGTCTACTTTTGAAAGTCAAATTATGGGTGAATTCTAGTCAATTGCAAAAACTAACTATTTCAAAATGTAGACTGAAAGAAAATCTACACGTATAAAATCACAATTTTATTAAATACAGTTAATAACCCGTGAATTTTGCAATTGCAAAAACTAACCCAATTTGTAGACCTTCATGATAATCTACAAACGTAAACTGAAAATAAACTCTATTATTTTGTAGGTTCAAAATGAAGTCAACATAGAAAATCTATAAAAGTATATTTGTGTATTATTCATTAAGGTTTTTCAACATTTTTTTGTTTGACAGTGTGTATTAGTTAAATCATAATGGTCTTGAATGATTTTGAAAAGAAAATTTGGTATAATTATGAAACCATCAAAATTTTGATTTGACTATGTTAATAGCTAATAAGTATTGACGTATTTGTAAGTCTACTTCTTAAATCAAATATGAAATATTTGTCCGCTAATTTTGTAAACCGTATTCTTTTTGCATGGAATGATACAATTACCTATTGTATACAGAGAATGAGTGGTGAAAGGTTCTTTGTGGGAGTTTGTGGTCGATAATCGAATAATGGAGAATTTTCTTGTGCATGATGGTTGTACACATGGTAAACATCTTGAAATTACACAAGAAGATTATGATCTGGAAAAGCAAATCGAGATGGTGAAGCTAACATATTCCTTGCCAGACGTTATTTTAAATCAAATGGCTCCGGATTCTCCTTCTATGCATGTCATGAATAATCAATAAGTACGGAACTTGATCGAGTTATCAAAGAAACACTTTGTATGCCAAGTAGACTATATGTTAGATAATAAGTGTAACATCTTTGTAAGTTTACAAATGTAGACTGCAATTGAAGTTTACGTCGTAAATTCTATTCAAAGTACATTTCTATATTATTCATCATATTTTTCACGATTTAATTATTTTACAGGGTGTGTTAGTAAATCTTAATGGTCTTGAATGAATTAAAAAAGTTAATGTATTATAATTATGGAACTAAGAATTTTTATTATTAGATTACATTGTTAACTAATAAGTGTAGATTTATTTAGAAGTTTGCTTCTGCATTTTATTGTTTGAAATATACACTTGATATTTATTGCAAAAAAAATATTTTTTATCTTATGGTGGTTTAAATTTTATGGTTGTTTAGAGTATTTTGTAAACAGTTGACAGGTAAAAATATTAATAATATCATACAAGTGAAACACAACTAAAAATGAATACAATGTTATAGATTATGCATCAAATAATTATTTACAAATTAATATTTTATAAAGCTAAATTATTACAAAGCAGCTTTTTGGAAAATATTCTTGAGTGTGTATGATTTTTCATAATCTTGATATCTCAAATGAAGTATTGGAAAATAGTATCTGCAAAGTAAGATAAAGTTATGAGAAAAAACAAAATATAAAATTTTGATCATATTTTAGTAGAATTTTTATTAAGTCTACTTAAAGTTTATGGTTTAGTAGGCTTTCGTTGAAGTTTACACTAACGGAAAATTTTCATTTCCAAAATGTACATTTAGAAAATTTGAAAACACTTTGTTCTGAAAATATTTAAAAATAGTTTTTTTTGTCAACTTTGTAGCAAAGCAAAAACATAGAGTATGAATCTATAAATTTAGTCCAATCTAAAAATATTCATATAATGAATTAATGTAAATTTTATATTTTTGGTGCAAAATAATTTAAAATTAATTGAAAAATATAAGATAAAAATTAAAATTATATTTGAGTAAACTTTTATAAAGTCTAATTAAAATTTAGGGCTAGTAAATTTCAAGTGAAATCTACTACCCCTAACTTTTAAGAAAACTTCATTTAAAATCTACTCTATAAGAAAAAATTTAGATATGAAAATATATATATTAAAAATATGGAAATAAGTTTAAATAACAAAAGTAAATCTCTCAAATAGAATTTTTAAATTTTTAGTCACAAAAATAGACCTCATAGAAAAAATATGACCAAAATAAATCTTTTTATTTTTAAATTTTTTATTTTTTTTATTTTAAACCTCACCTCTAAAACTCCACCCTATAACTTTAAACCATAAGTTTAGATTAATTAAACTAAAGGGTATAAACGTATATTTACACCCTTTAATAAAATCTATTTTGATAATTTTTCTACTTGAAATCTATTTTGGTGACAAAAAGTCTTTTAGGTCTATTTTGTGATATTCCTCTAAATAATTAGAAAAAATAACTTATAAGACCAAATAGTAGTTAATTAAAGACATAGAGTTTGAATATGTAACTTTATTTAAATATATATACAAAACACATATTCAAAATCTATAGATTTAAATATTATATTTTTGGGAGGAGAAGATAACAACTATGGAAGAAAGTATCTCCAAAATAAAGAATATTATTAAAAATCATAGGAAAAAATATTTAATGGAGTAATCTTCTATGAGTCTAATTGGAAAAAAAGTTAATAAAATTATTTTTAGAAAAAAACATGAGACTAATTGGATGATTAATCTAATGGAGTGTCACAAAAAATATCTATTTTTTTTTCAGATTTGGTGAACAAATAATAAGCCATTTAATAAAGTGGTCGATCGACTAATGGTGTATTTGCTAAGGAATTATTCTGTATAGATCCAATCACTTTTTTTCCAGCGCAAGTATATAACCATTCTTATTTGGCCAGTAAAAATGCTATCATCTTGTAAATCTAGGGTTAATTTGGCTGATAACCATAATGAAAACAAAAATAAAGAATATGACCATATGACTTAGTCAATGTAATAAGTAACCATGTGTATATTGTATAAAAAGAATATTGTCGAAATTATTCTTCTTCCTTGTGCAATTATTTTGTCTTTTCTAAAAACATATAGAATAGAACTGCACGACATTATCAAAATAGAATAGAAAATTATAAAAGATATATAAGTACACATAAACAAAAAATCGAGTAAACATAGGTAAGTTTTCTAAATTTTAACTATTCTTATTAGATTCATGAATTGTTGTTAGAAAAAAATGACTAATGAGTAAAAATATTATTTACTAGGAATGATGGATACATGTTTAAAGATATATTTAATTGACTACCTTACTAAAAATTTGAATAATACATCTTTGAAGACACTATTTCTAAATTTCAAATAGTAAAGTATATAGAGAAATGTAATGAAATTCATAAATAAAAATCTGAAATTATGAAATATAAATATAAATCAAATAAAACTAGAGGGAGAAAAGAAAATAAAAACAAAGAAAATTAAAAACTGAAAAATAAATGGATTAAAGGTTTAAATAAATATGTGCTACTCCATACAAATAATATAGAATAGAAAGAAAACATCCTTGTTAATAACAATTTGTATATTTTGAAAGAAATTTTTATCTATTTGAAAAAATTTATGATACAACATATGTAAAAAAATATGTATATTTTTTATAGATAGGATTATTTGGCTAAATTATATTGATAAAGAAAATATAGATCAAATGAAATAAAGAAGGGAGAAAGAAAAAAATGAAAAAAAGATCAATGGTTGTGATTGATCAGGGGTATATATTGTAATATTACATAATATATGTATCATATTCTAGCCATACTTTTGATATGGTTATATGGTGAATTATTGATTTTTCTATGGTTATGCAATACAATTTCTCGTAAATCTATTACTTAAAAAAAAATGTACTACTTGATGACTAAGTTCACTATAAGAAGATTACTCAAATGGTAAAATTCATATGAAACACTAAATTAAAATTCATATTCATAGGAGTAAATTTAACTCAATTGATATCTATGTCTCGATTGTTGGTTTTTGAATAATTGAAAACAGTTTAGAGACAAATAGCCATGATGGTTTTGAGAGGAACACTGTATTTTTTCTCATGAGTGTTCGTTGTTCAAATCAACATACGAAAACGTGACTTGGGGAGGAACACTGAAATTAAGGAAGCAAAAGATGGTTAAGTATTGGGACAATTAATATAAATACATATAAATATATACATATATATATTCAGATAGAAGGCTGGAGATCTTCGAGAAGCTGATGCCGTAAGACAAACTAAATCCAAATCTGGTAAATCATGAATGGAAGAGATGATAGAATCGCCGACATAAGGTATAAATGCCTTTTAGCATGAATTATGAAAGGTATGTGTGTGTGTGTGCTTGTAGGGTTCTCCATAACATGCGTTTATGGTTAAAATATAATTTGAAGAAAATCCAAGTCGCGGGATCGAGTTCTGAGTAGTTGGATCGAATCGCTCTAGTTGTATGGGATCTTAGGTGATGGACCATAGCATGCTTTTTTGACGAATGTGACGTGGGATTATAGGTCTAGTGATGTTATATAGTTTTTTGGAGGTACCATCACATTTTTGGGATAGAGAAAATCTATCGTCGAACTTGTGTTGTTGTTGTATGAGCACATCAAATAAATGGCCAATACCATTATGCAAGTTATGAAGACAGTTAATAAGTCGATTGAGATTCAAAAACTAGTGATTTAAAGAACCTAAAACTACTTCTCTATGCCATTTTCAATGTATTCCCTTAATATTTTTAGAGGTTGATTGGTAATGACTATAGGTGATTTGGACAATCATTTTTCTTTCCAAAACATTTTTATACAGGCAAATCTCTCAAACAACCATTTGTAAATTTTTATCACAAAACTACTCCTCAAGAAAAAATGACTGAAATAATTTTTTTATTTTAAAAGTTTTAATATTTTTCTCCAAAACTCCACTATATAACTCTAAACTCTAAGTTTAAATTAGTTAATTCAATGGGTATAAATTTATATTTACACCCTTTAATAAAATCTATTTTAATTATTTTTTAATGAAAACTATTTTTGCGACAAAAAATTTTTAGGGCTATCATAAGGTATTTCTCTTTTTTTTGTAGAGAATTATACTTTACTTTTTTAAAATATACATAAAAAAGTTAGAAAAATATGTTAGCTCTCAAAAGCGAATTTTCTACAGTTTTATTAAGTGCTTTGAAAATAATTTCACAGCAAAAAATTAAAGCCTAAGCAAAAAACTCACAACTTATTTTCTAAAGAAAAATGAAATTAAAGTACAAAATATCTTCTCTATTAAAACAAAAGTCATAGAAAGACCATTTATTGATTATTATTATGACATTTTTGATTATTTACTTTAATCAAACAAATATATATCATTTTTTTAATTTAATCAATTTTAACTATAAATTTAATTATTTTTTGTTCAAACAAAATCAGTTGAGAAAAATGTAACAAAATCTAATTATTTAAAGAACCTAAAACTACTTCTCTATGCCATTTCCAATGTATTCCCTTATTATTTTTAGAGGTTGATTGGTAATGATTGTAGGTGCTTTAGACAATCATTTTTTTTCCAAAACATTTGTATACATGCAAATCTCTCAAATAACCATTTGTAAATTTTTATCGCAAAACTACCCCTAAAAAAAATGACTAAAAGAATTTTTTATTTTTTTTTATTTTAATATTTTTCTTCAAAACTCCACCATATATCTCTAAACCCTAAGTATAAATTAGTTAATTCAATAGGTATAAATTTATATTTATATTTTTTAATAAAATTTACTTTAATCATTTTTCTAATAAAATATATTTTTGTGACAAATACTTTTTAGAGCTATCATAAGATATTTCTCTTATTCTTTAGTTTTAAAAAATAAAGCTACATCAAAAAAGTTAGAAAAATATGTTAGCTCTCAAAAGTGAATTTTCTACAGTTTTATTAAGTGCTTTGGAAATAAATTCACAGCAAAAAATTAAAGCCCAAGCAAAAAACTCACAGCTTATTTTCTAAAGAAAAAAAAAACTAAAGTAACCGCACCAACCTATCAACCTCTTAAAATATAGTAATTTTATAACAGAGATGAATTTAGGGGAAATTGCTAAAAATGATTCAAAACTTGATTTCAAATGTAAAAGTGTACCACAAATTCAATTAAATGCAAAAGTAACCCAAAAAGCTAGTGAAAATACAATAAACTCCTTGCGAGCAAACAAAAAAATTGTATTCAATTTTACCAAAATAACCTTTTCGCGTGAGAAGACTTCTATAGAAGTCTTCTGCGAGAAGACTTTCCTGTAAGTCTCCTACAGAAGACTTCTCTAGAAGTCTTCTTTAAGAAGTCTTCCGTGAGTCATCCAGTAGTCTTCCGAAAGTCTTCTCTGAGAAGACTTCCATGTACGTATTCTCCGGAAGACTTCTCTAGAAGTCTTTTCAAACAATAAATCTAAAAATAATTTATAAAATTCATAAAAAATATTTATATAGAGGAAAAATAGAAATCATGTAACCACAAACATTTGTAAATAATGTAAATTTATATCAACTAAAATTGAATTGTTTTCAACCTAGATGAATTAATGTAGAATGAGTCATGGTATTCATTGGTTTAGGGTTTAGTAACATATGTGATAGTATTGTAGATTTTGAAATCTATCTTCTTAACTTTTTTTTTTGAATTTGACGAATATGTGTTAGTGATCCTCTAATAAGATGATTTTAAACACTTTCTAAGTTTATTTTATGTTTAATGAAGTGTTTTTTGGTTAGTTAATTGATTTAGGGTTTCAGAAGACTTCCAGAAGACTTTCCGAGATGTCTTCAAACATATAATGCAGTAGAAGACTTCACGAAAGAATCCGAGAAGACTCCTCAAGAAGTCTTCCAAACCAAACTCGAACTTAATTTACCTTCAATTTGAAATTAATCGGAAAAACCAAAATATATTTAACCTAACCTGATAATTTACCGTACATATAAATAGTAGTTTGTCACTGTTTTTTTCACTTTTTGGTGTTTCAGAAAAAAAAAAGTTGGTGAAAACCCTAGCCTCCTCTTCTAAGGCGATTACTGTGACGATTTCCGACGAACCTCTTTCGACTACCGGTTCCTCTTTATTTCAGATCTGAAACCGTTCGTTCGTTTCTCCCCTTGACTTCTTCCTCTATTTCTTTCCTTTCCGACCTCAAGTTGACCCATTTGTCCGTAAGTCTCCCGGAAGTCTGCCGTAAATCTTCATGGAAATCACCCGTAAGTTTTCATGGAAGTCATCCGTAAGTGTTCATGGTAGTCATCCGAAATACTTCATGGAAGACTTAATGAAAGCCATCCGAAGTCTTCCGTAAGTCTTCCATGAAGTCTTCCATGAAGTCTTCCATGAAGTCTTCCGGATGACTTCCATGAAGTCTTCCGTAAGTCTTCCGTAAGTCTTCCGTAAGTCTTCCGTAAGTCTTTGGTAAGTCTTCTGAAGTCTTCTGAAGTCTTCACAGTCTGTATGTTAGTATAGAACTCTTGGTGTGTTTGTTTTATGTTTGAGATGTTGTTTTATCATTGTTTGCAGGCTATACAATGAAATTACTAGTACTCCCAAAGAGGTTGTTCACCCTAGGGGAAGAGCCGATTCCAATGAAGAGCATTAGATATCAAACTGATGACCCCAGATTACTTCTTGCCGTAATGGATGCTCTCCATGCTGATGAATGGGAGGAGCTGAAGAACTATAGGTTGAGAGTCTTCATAAAGTTCTCGGAGTTAAACTTTGGTTGGGCGTCTAGGCTGGTTCACTATATGCTCTGTTTTCAGCTCGATGTCAAGAAGAAGTACGAGCTGTGGAGTCTCATTGGTTCAGAGCCGGTCAGGTTTTCACTTACTGAGTTCGAACATCTCACCGGTCTTAACTGCGACTATGTTGAGCATGTGGATAATCATCATGTAGGGTTAACAGAGGATTTGTATCGTTTCTGGGAGTTGATGGGTGTTGATATCGACTCTGGTCCAAGCTCCCAGCAAATAGTGGCGGCGTGTGGGAGATGTGGACAGTGGTCTCGGGATGACCGCATGAGGCTGGGATACCTAGCCATCTACACATGATTCATTGAAGGACGAAAGTCCACATCCGCTACACGGGCTAGTCCTGCCAGGCTAGTGATGAATCTTGAAGAGTTTGAGGCCTACCCATGGGGGAAATTGGCGTTTAAGATCCTTATGGACTCTGTGAAGGCTAAGGATTTAACAAAATCTTACACCATTGATGGGTTTATTCAAGTACTCCAAGTCTGGATCTACTTCGCTCTGCCAGACTTTGCTACGGAGTATGGAAAGCCCATACGAAACAAACTTAGTCCTCCTCTGCTGGCTTATAAGGGGCATAAAGGACGAAAATTTGTCAAAGAGGGTATCTGCACACATGTATGTCTCAGTATCTAACTTGATATGGTAGTGATTATTGTCTCAGTATCTAAATTGATATTCATTACTTCCTGCAGACTCGTGTGGTGAACCTAGTGGTGAAGGAACTTGGTGAATTGTTCCCGCAGTGGGATAATGATAACACCGATGAGGCAGTTGAGAACCTCGTGAATCTCATCTGTGGTGGTGAACGTAAGATGAAGTGGGGCAAAGAGTGCTGGCCAGACATTGGTACTAAGCTGTGGACTAATTCAAAGGTCATCATTGTCAAGGAGGAATCTCTTGAGTTTCCTTTCAAGGAAGAAATAAGACCCTGGAAGAAACTTCGTACTGAGGCTCGTACTGAGTCTCGTACTGAGGCTCCTTCCGAGGATCGTACTGAGGCTCCTGCTCCTTCTGAAGCTCGTACTGAGGCTCCTTCTGTTTCGTGGAGTGGGCTTAAGAAAGAAGATCTTGAACAAAGTTTCAAGAACTTGACGAAAGTTATGACTAATGGGTTTGGGCAGTGCCTAAAGGAGATCAAGCTTCTTGCCGATATGATTCAAGCTGTGGAGAAGAAGGTGAGAATCAACCACAATGAACTTCAACTCACAGTTTCAGAACCGGATAATACTGCGCACGAACTAGGGGTTAGTACTGAAACCTCTCCCAAAATAAAAATGAAGAGGAATACTAAGAATAAGAAGTCTTCTCATTAATATTTAATGTTTTGCTATTAATTCTCAATTGTAAAAGTAACCCAAGCAGACTTCTGGCGACGCTGAGAAGACTTTTAGAGAAGTCTTCTACAGAAGTCAAATTTCTAACAAATTTCGGTCAATTGCAAAACCAACCTGTTTATCCGAGAAGACTGCTAGGGAAGTCTTCTCGGTTTTGCTTGTTTTTTTTGTAATCAAAGGAAAGTTAGAAGACTGCTGGGGAAGTCTTCTAGTCAAAACACGCAAAAATCAATTGCAAACTAACCTATGCATTGACCAGAAGACTTCTCTAGAAGTCTTCTTCGCGAAAAGATCTGAAAAACAATATTGATTTCATACCTTGGACCGTCAGATGACTTGCTTAGGCTTCTCCAAGCACACAAAACTTCAATACTCAAGATACCAATCCGTTACTCTATGAACATTACAAAGTTTGGAATAAAAATCTTGGGTTTTTTGAATGATTTTTTTAAGGAAAGTGAAAGACATGTGGTTTGAATGCACAACAAATGAGATAGTAAGAGAAAAAATCGTTTTTTTGTCATTAAGACCTTCAAATTGGTTGTTCATGGTAGTTGGGGGATTGATGGCAATGACAATATTGTAAATATTTGGTGAAGATAAGGATGATAGAGTAAAAGACTTATTAAAAAAAAAGCAATGACATTTTTGTGAATAACTCGAAAATTTAGGGTGAATAAGGCAAATAAAAGTTCCAAAAAAATGGTGGGTTAGTTTTGCATTTGATTTGAAATTTTGAGTCACTTTTGTAAAACACCCATGAATTTATCTCTAATGTATTCTTCTATTTCATATCAGAAAAATGAGTATTCTTGATTTTTTATTTAATAGATAATACATTTATTTATAAAAATAAAAAATTAATATTTATTTTGTAAAGTTTTCATAACATTATGAAACTATTAAATTATAAATTTTTAAAATACATTTATGTAGATAAAAAGTATATATATATTTGTATACAATTGTATTTCACCCAAAGTATTTAGTTCTAATCAAATTTATTGAAAATAGAACATTAAGAGAACATTTTGTAAATAAAAATGCTTTTATAATCAACTTTAATGTTATTTATTATTTATTATAGTTTTTAAAATATAATTGGTAAATTAAATCGAATAATCCGCGAATAAATAAAAAAATTCTAGATATCCAAAAATTTTCGATAATCAAAAAAATAAATATTCATTTGAGATGGATGAAATACTATGAAATAGGATATTTGTTTCGTGTCTAATACCTAATACTAGTATCATTCCAAAAAAATACATCACCGAGGATCAATAAAATAATTTGAAGCTGTATATTATGTTGAGAATTAAAAAAAATATCATTAATGATTAATATTGTTATTTTAAAAGAAAAAAATTGTATGGCAAAGATAAATGAATGCGACGTTATGTATGGAATATGAGCATCATGTATATAAAGTATATGATATGTATAGTACTGTACAACGGATTTTAATATCAATTATTTACAATATATGGTTGGATGTATAGTATTATAAGAATAAAAACATTATTCTAAAATGAAAATGTACAGTTATAAATAGTTTAGTTACATGGACGACGCAACGAAGTTTCGAAACTCGAAAGGAGCAGTATATAAAAAAAAGGGCACGAGTCCCCAACTGTAATAAAAACATAACTCAGGGGTAAATTAGTAAATGTCCTTTTCGGAAGAACAAGTTGCTTTAAAAATGTGAAGCGAAAATAAAAGACCCGTTACGTTCGGGTTCGGGTCAAAACAGCCATTGTCGTTCTTTCCTTCCTTCCTTCTGATTCAAACAAGAGAGAGAGAAGTTAGTAACTTTTCGAGCAGAAGCTAAGCTCCGACACGTTCCGTTACCGGAGAAATCATTCTCAGTTCCAAACAAATAAATAAATATAAAAAAAACAGTCTCTTTCTTTCTTTCTTTCTTTTTTTGGAGACATGTTGTGGTAACTGTTAATCATTATCAGTTGCATGCTCCATAACTTCCTTTCTCATTTCCCGATCTTCACATTAATCATACTCCTGGGATCTCACAACGAAACCAAAACCCAGCTCAAAAGAAGAAGATCTAAACGACACCTGCTCCTGTCGTTTTAGTTAAAGCTCGAGATCTGTGTTTCTCCTTCTTGGCTTCTGAACTATTTGGCGGTGGTGGGTTTTCTAAAGGAAAAATCAAAGTTGGGGTCTTTTTTTATTTTATTTTTAATATAAATACAATTTTAATGGGAGTTATCGGTGGATAGTTTACAAAGTAATGAAGGAGTTGAAGACTAGGAGAAGCGGGTTTGAGGTCGGCGAGACAAAGATTGCTAGCTTATTTGGCTGATGTGTGTTCTGTAAGGAAGAGCAAGAAGAAGAAGAAGAAGAAGAACTCTGTTTTTTTTTTCCTTTAGGGTTTTTGGATTTGTTAAAAGATTTGGGTGGGTGGGGGAGGTGGGAGGGTAACAGTTCAAAAAAAAAGTTAAAGCCTTTTGGTGTTTCCTCGTCATAATTACATTTGGGCATCTTTGAAAGGTTAGATCTTTGAAGAAACAAAGTTGGAAGTTTTCTTTATAAGTTTTTTTTTGAAAAAAAAAGAAAGATGAGATTGTCTACAGCTGGGTTTAATCCTCAACCTCATGAAGGTATTCTTAATCTCTTCACTTTCTTTGTAAGTTAAACTTTGGATTTTTTGTGGGAGATTTTAACTTAACTTTTGTGTTGTTGAATAACAAAGTTACAGGAGAGAAGAGAGTTCTTAATTCGGAGCTCTGGCATGCTTGTGCTGGTCCTCTTGTCTCGTTACCTCCTGTTGGGTCCAGAGTTGTGTATTTCCCTCAAGGTCACAGTGAACAGGTTTGTCTCCTTCCTTCCTTTCTTCTCTTTTGGATTCTTTTTGTTACTAAACCTTCTGAGTTTCAGGTCGCTGCTTCAACCAACAAAGAAGTGGATGCTCATATACCCAACTACCCAAGCTTGCATCCCCAACTTATCTGCCAGCTTCACAATGTCACAATGCATGTGAGATACTTGTTCCATGAGATGCTTCTTCGAGTCTATTGATTCTGTTGACCAAGAACATGGTTTCTTTAAATTTCAGGCTGATGTGGAGACTGATGAAGTCTATGCACAGATGACTTTACAACCGTTGAATGCGGTATGATACTTTTACCTGTAATCTATACTTTTTATTTAACCGGATTTGTCGGTGTTGTGAACTGTTTACTTGTTTTGAATACAGCAAGAACAAAAGGATCCATACCTTCCGGCGGAGTTAGGTGTCCCCAGTAGACAGCCTACAAACTATTTCTGTAAAACTCTGACTGCTAGTGATACCAGCACTCATGGTGGTTTCTCTGTGCCTCGCCGAGCTGCTGAGAAAGTTTTCCCTCCCTTGGTACATTCATCTTCTTCTTAATCTGTAGTTTTATGGAGTATTTGACTTAGCTATTTCATATTTCTAACCATTTGATTATCTTTGTGTTCTTACTTCTTCAGGATTACTCTCAGCAGCCTCCAGCTCAAGAGTTGATGGCGAGAGATCTGCACGATAATGAATGGAAGTTCAGGCATATTTTCCGAGGTCTGCTTTCCCCTAATGAAACTCCAGTTCTGAAGTACAAAGAGGTTTTATTTACTCTGCATATGTTTCTCTCCTTTCAGGCCAACCCAAGAGACACCTCCTTACTACTGGTTGGAGCGTATTTGTGAGTGCTAAAAGGCTTGTCGCTGGTGACTCTGTGCTTTTTATCTGGTTAGAACCACTTCTTCAGATATTTGTTTTCTTTAGTGATACTTGTGAAACTCGAAAATGGCTAATGTCTTTTGTTGTTAACGCCAGGAACGATAAGAACCAGTTACTTCTTGGTATAAGAAGAGCCAATCGTCCACAGACTGTCATGCCTTCATCTGTTTTGTCAAGTGACAGTATGCATTTAGGCCTTCTTGCTGCTGCAGCTCATGCAGCCGCTACTAATAGTCGCTTCACCATCTTCTATAACCCAAGGTACGGTTCTTGATCCCAAATGAATGCAGCCAGCTATGTGTTAGATTTTTTTTCATTTTCTTAATAAAGAATTCCGCTATTCTTCAGGGCAAGTCCTTCAGAGTTTGTAATACCCCTGGCTAAGTACGTGAAAGCTGTTTATCACACTCGCGTCTCTGTTGGCATGCGGTTTAGGATGCTGTTTGAAACCGAGGAATCAAGTGTTCGTAGGTATGTGAATTATCATAATTACTATCTTTTACTCTGCTTATTGCAGCTGAATCCCCTCAAGAACAATCGTTTGTTGTCAGGTACATGGGTACAATAACTGGCATTTGTGATCTTGATCCTACTCGTTGGGCCAATTCTCATTGGCGTTCAGTCAAGGTTCAGTTCAGAAACCAAATCTTTAGTAGACTATCTTTGCTTTCTAGTATACATATAACCTTAATAATGTTGCAGGTTGGATGGGATGAGTCCACTGCAGGAGAGAGGCAACCGAGAGTTTCCTTGTGGGAGATTGAGCCTTTGACGACATTCCCTATGTATCCGTCTCCTTTTCCTCTCAGGCTTAAACGTCCATGGCCTCCAGGTCTCCCATCTTTTCATGGTATTCTAAAATTTTAACACTTGATTCATCCCTTGGAAGTTTTATATCTTCTAATCTTGTTGCCTCCTTTTTTTGCAGGACTTAAAGAAGACGATATGGGTATGGGTATGAGTATGAGTTCGCCGCTTATGTGGGATCGAGGACTTCAGTCTCTGAACTTTCAAGGTATGGGAAACCCGTGGATGCAGCCGAGGCTTGATGCTTCAGGCTTGCTTGGTATGCAAAACGATGTTTACCAAGCAATGGCTGCAGCTGCTCTTCAAGACATGAGAGGCATTGATCCAGCTAAAGCTGCTGCTTCACTTCTTCAGTTCCAAAACCCCTCTGGATTCTCAATGCAACCTCCTTCCTTAATGCAGCCACAGATGCTACAGCAGCAACTCTCTCAGCAGCAGCAGCAACAACTCTCTCAACAGCAGCAGCAGTCTTATCTCGGCGTTCCTGAAACCCACCAGCCTCAGTCTCAGGCTCAATCTCAGTCAAACAATCTTCTTTCTCAGCAGCAGGTGGTGGACAATCATAATCCGTCAGCTTCCAGTGCTGCTGCTGTTTCTGCTATGTCTCAGTTTGGTTCTGCTTCTCAGTCAAACACGTTGCCACTCCAGACCATGACTTCTCTGTGTCAACAGCAAAACTTCTCAGACACCAACGGTGGAAACAATCCTATGTCTCCGCTCCACACTCTTCTCAGTAACTTCTCTCAAGACGAGTCTTCTCAACTACTCAACCTCACTAGAACAAACACTGCAATGACTTCTTCCGGTTGGCCATCAAAGCGTCCTGCTATTGATTCATCTTTCCAGCACTCTGGAGCTGGCAACAACAGCAACACTCAATCCGTAATTGAGCAAATGGGACAGTCCCACAACACAAGCAACGTTCCTCCAAATGCTGTCTCGTTGCCTCCATTCCCCGGTGGTAGAGAGTGCTCAATAGAGCAAGAAGGAAGCCCCTCAGACCCACATAGCCATCTTCTGTTTGGAGTTAACATAGATTCATCTTCCCTTTTGATGCCAAACGGAATGTCAAACCTTAGAAGCATTGGCATTGAAGGTGGTGACTCCACCACTCTACCGTTCACAACTTCTAACTTCAACAACGATTTCTCGGGTGGTAATCTTGCAATGACGACACCTTCTAGTTGTATAGACGAATCAGGTTTTCTACAGTCCTCAGAAAACCTCGGTTCTGAAAACCAACAATCTAATACCTTTGTGAAGGTATAGTAATTTTCCTCCTCAAAGTGTTGTTCTTTTTGTGCACATGATCTAATGGAAATGTTCTTGCAGGTGTACAAGTCAGGGTGTTTTGGACGATCATTAGATATAACGAAGTTTAGCAGCTACCACGAGCTGCGAAGCGAGCTTGCTCGCATGTTTGGCCTAGAAGGCCAGTTAGAAGACCCTGTAAGATCAGGCTGGCAGCTTGTATTTGTTGACCGAGAGAACGATGTTCTTCTCCTCGGCGATGACCCTTGGCCGTAAGTTACTTCCCTCATCTCCACTTTGTGTTACCGTCCACTGATCTAACTTTGTGGCTACTCTCATCAACCACAGGGAGTTTGTGAGCAGCGTGTGGTGCATAAAGATATTGTCACCACAAGAAGTGCAGCAAATGGGTAAAAGAGGCCTTGAGCTTCTCAATTCAGCTCCATCCTCCAACAACGTCACCGATAAGCTCCCGACCAACGGGAACTGCGATGACTTTGGGAACCGGTCGGACCCGAGGAACCTCGGTAACGGTATTGCATCCGTTGGGGGTTCATTCAACTACTAGAGAAGTAGAAAGAAAAACCCCTTTTCTTGGTGTTCAAGTTATTAAATTTCATCTTATAAAATTAGTATTAATCCTCCGTTTAATCACTAGTACTAGCTAAAATCTCTCTTTATTACTTATAAAAAAAGAGAGCTTTGAGTTGGCCTTGTGGAGACAAAACCAAAACTATGTAATAGCTCTTATCTCTTATGTCGTGATACTGTAATTATAAGATCTTTTTGGTCTTTTTTCTTATATGAATATTTTTTTTTTCTGATGTCATTATCTTTACTCACCACTTCTTCAATCAATTTGATAGTGAAGTGTTGTTTTGGAACTATGTTAAGACTTTTGTCTGACTCAATGGCCCACGTAGAAAGTGATTTAGGTCCCAGTTCCCTTATTGGTTTTGTGTTTTAGTTTGTGTGAAACACTAAAATATTCCGACCCGCAATTTAGGGCTTTACCCTAAAACTAGATCTTGTTTTGCGTCAGCACGAACCTTTTTCTCTTGACACGTATCGATCCCTAGTTTGTACTCATAGGCTAACTCTTTCGTTTCTAGGTCAATTAATATATGCCCTAACGTTTTATAGTAAGGGAAACGATTTGGTAATAGGTACGTAGTTGAACTTACAGTGATAAGGAATATGAAACGAGATTTGTAGAATGGTTAAGCTTTACTTCGTTTGCGTTTCAAAGTTATGATCTTAGAATATTATAACATGAATACTTAAACGTGAATAACTTCAATTAAACAATAGGAAGACGTATGCTTTAATATTCAATCAAAATTGTAGTAAAACTGAAAGTATAGTGCAAAATAACTTCTTTTTGTTTGGTTTTAATTATTGAAATGTGATATTTGGTTAGCTATGAATTGAGCATCATTGGAAATTTGGAATAATTGAAGAAGTTATGATTTGGGTTGGTGTTTGATTGTCCATTAGGAGAATGTAGTGATCAATTAATGAAAGAGCATGCTTTTAAGTCAAATAAATAACAAATCTGATAAAGAGATATTTGTAAGTATATGGTTTTGATGTGTGGTGTATGAATGTGATTCACATAATATCTTTAGTGGTGTGACGATATATTCTAAGTACGAATTTCGGAATGGTTGAAAATAATGTTGGGTGCATGTGGTAGGGACATATGACATAAGTTAAGGCACTTTCATAAGCCCTAATTAAATAGTGTATGGTGACCCATCATTTTGAAAGTTATCACCTATTCTTCTCTTTTTGACCTATTTTTAAATTAATTTTCTTATTCTTAAAAGTTGTTTCTTCCTCTTACAAAATCAACTATTAATTTTAGTTTTTCTTAGGATGATGTTGCCATTCATTAGGATGTAAAGACTAGATTCAAATATAGATCTAAGAACATATAGCCTTTTGTTTTCTATCTACACACCGAATCATGATAGAACTATATATGTACTGTCAGTCTTACTGGAATTTTCACGACGCAATTCTTGAATTCATTATTAAAACATGCATCAATCTATAGTTGATAGAAGTGGAAGCCCATTTATTCAAGTGGTTTTATAGTTTTATACTTTTACTAAGAGTTTATTAATAATTCTTTACTAAAAAATCTAAATTTTAAATTTGACAGAAAATGCGGTTTACTGAAATCTATTTACGTTAATGAAAAAAATTTACATGAGATTTTCATCGCAGTGATAGAACCATTATGTATGAATCTTCGCAAGGCAAATTAAAGTGATATATTTAGACGTGAATTAGTTGTATAGTTTTGAGCAATATAACTATGTAATATTTTTATAAATTGTAATACTATAATAAATCACTGTTATAAAAATTAACAACCTTAAGATATTTTAAAAGAAGTTTTAAACTTAAGCTTTTTGTAAATGAAAAAAAATAGCTTTATAGAAAAATATCATAAACAAAGTTGAGAAACCACAAGATCAAGATGAAACTAATATTTTATGCATTGGTTTTGTGCCTAAAAGATTATATAATTAATTCTATCAAAAATATTTAATAATTCGAAAAAAGTTCATAAAAACTGGATCACTATATCTTATATATATTTTGTTGACTAGGTGTAATGTATCAAAAGTTAGATTGCCAAAATTGAATTGAAATTCAATTGGATCACATGTTTAAAACATGAGATAAAGCAGACTATAGAAAGGGATAAATCAAATCATATTGTGGTGTTCTATTAGTTTTCACTAGAAGAAAAATTACTCTGTTAATAATTAAAAAAGATTACTTTAGTTTAGATCAGGGATCAATTATTCTCCGGTGTAAAATTACTTGATCCACATATAGCAACTCTGATATAAACTAATTTGGACCCTTATATAGATATGAGATACTTCATGTTAATGAAAAATATGATAAATTAAATTTCAGAATAAGAGGTACCTCGTAGTCAAATAAAATATACTGATAAAATATAGATATAAAAATTAAAATGAGTATAATCAAAATAAGCTTTTAGCAGTATGGGTGTGAGTAGACTTTTGAATGGATGTATATAGGGGTGGACACAGATCGAATATTACCATCATTTTCAGTATTTGTGATATGTTTTATATTTTATGGATATTAAATTTTTCAATTTATTTTTTAGATTTCAAGAAAATTTACAAATATCTACGAATATTTATGAATATTTTATTAACTTGCTCAATACAATTAAATCTAAGAAAAAATATATAAGTTTATTTTAAAATTTTTTTTACATAATATAAAACAAAAAGTACATATTAGTGAAACTATATGTTCTATAAATTTAAAATTAGTTAAATATTATTATAAAACATAAAATTTAGAAAAATGTTGTTTTTTAATAACGATTTATATTCTTTTCTTGATTTATTTTTTTACAAGTAGTTTTATAAATAAAATTAATAAAAATATATGTTAAAATAATAATTATATAAGTTTTTACATATAAAATTTTAAAATCGGAACGTAGCGGATATACGGTTTTAAATTTTTTAGTTTTTGTGATTTGCTTAGTTTTAACGAATATTAATTTTTAATATTTAATTTGTTTCGGAAGCTTACGGATATTCAGATTTAATTTTCGGATTGAATTGAAACAAATAAGAAATCGAATCAAAATTAACGGATAAAATGCCAACTCTACCCTAGATATGTAAGTTGTTCTTGTGCGATTAGTTTTCTCATTTATCTCCATTTAAAACGACGAACAGAAAACGTCAAATGTGATATTATTGATGGTCGAAGCACTTTTTGAACAAAGTAAAATAAAGGAACTTTTTTGAGTCATAAGACCACGAAAAGAAATTCTATGTACCATCCTAAGTTGTTGTTATATATGATGGGAGTTATGCAATGGAGAAATTATTTAAAATAATACTGAACTTATCTGGTTATCAAATTAATAAATGTAAAAAACAGTATAAACTGATCTGGACTTTTGAGAAATGCTTAATCACTGATGGAAAACCAAAGACATAATCACTAAAGTTTCAATTTTATTGTTTTTAAATGATTAGGAGATTTTGGATTTGTAGACCTGCATATGTTATGATCTTTAAAATCTGTATTAGATAGCTAACATCTTCTAAGACACATCTCATTATGACCTTAAAGATCTGTATTAGATAGTTTAAAATTTTAGCACAATGCTAATTCCTAGTTTATGATTCGATCTGTTGTTTACTGTAAACACATCTACTATTTTCAAATGGATCATTTAATCTGCAACACATAGAATTATGATGAATGATCTAAATTCTAATCTAAAGTGTGTTGGACATTTCCACAGCCCCAGCATATGATGTAATAAATTGATCTTTGGGTTAGCAAGACCAGAAGTACTCATGGACTTTCTAGAGGCCCAATCTTCAAATTTCAAATATATCAGTGTTTAGAAGGCCACCCAAATGCTGCTCGGCTTGCGTAATCCGACCTGCATAGTTTGTGTATCAGTTCTGACTTAACTTGTTACTCAAGGCAATAGCAAGACCTAACGTAAGGCACAATCTTTCCCATTATCTCTTGATCTATGAAACACAAAATGCATTATATATAATATCACACAAAGGGATTTGAGAATCCAATCCTGGTTTACTCAAATAGACAAAAAAAAAAAGCATGACTCATGAGAGCCAACCACAACATATCTTGTAACCTGAAGCTGGTATTTGACCAGTTTCCCTGATATATTCAACTTCAGCAGCTGCCTTCTCGGCATCACGGGCCTTTCTTGCTTCAGCAGCAGCCCGTTTCTCTTCTGATCTTTGCTTAGCCATTGCTATTTTCTTCACTATCTTTGCTTCTGCTTCAGCTCTCATCTGCTCCACTTTAGCCTACCAACAGAAGATTTTAACAATGCTTTTAGCAGTGAGTTTGGTGTGGAATGATGAAGCAAAAGTTTAGAATCTGATACAAAAACGTCTCACATACCTCAATACGTCGCATCTCTGCTTCGAGTTTGGCTTTCTCCTGACTCTCCCAAGCTTGGATTCTGATCTCCTCACGTTTATACCTAAAAACAACACGTTTTTTAGGTCTTTTACTTTATGTTTCTTCACAAACAAGCTAATGTTGAGGTCATATGAGTGCAAACAGACCTTGCGTTATGTTTTGTTTTCTCTGCTTCTTCCCATGCACTCGCTCGTTTATCAAACTCAATCCTCTGTGTCTCCTCTGCATCTACATTGTTCTTGTTGTTGTTGTTGTTCTCTTCTTCCTCTTTACTCGCCCAAGCCGCGATGTTCGTCTTCCCAAGCTGAACTCCCAGAGCTACAATCTCTCTTCTTGTCTTGGCTTTCATTTCCTCTTCCGATAAGTCTCTTCTTGTGTTCTTAGACGGGTCTTGCGACACAGAAGACCCTTCTTGTTTGCCTCCTCTAGGAGTAGAGGGCAGAGAAGAAGTAGGGCTGCGAAGAGGAGTTGTTGCATCAACTGGTGTGACTGATCTTGAAGGTTCTTGACTCGGTATTGGCGTCATTTCAGTCCCCATATCTCTCATGCATACAGAACGAATCGTAGGACCAGCTTCACACATTAAAACACTTGTCAAAATAAGCTAAATCCCCAACAATCTAGCTAATCTTATTACCTGTTGTGTTATCATGTGATGAAGCCTTTGTTGTGTCCACGTGGTCATTGCTTTGTGTGGACTGATCGATCAACAAGTTTCCACCATACCCTTTAGTTAGAATTGGATGTGGTGCAGTGGGAACAAAGTTAGGGAACTTCTCGAACCCATCAGCTTGTGAGGAATGGTACGGATCCATCCTAGTTTTGTTATGCTCGTAGCCTGTGTTATCAGGCACAACTCTTACAGGCATCCGGTTCCCTTGACCGTTCTTTCTCATCACCATGTTCTGTCTGCTCATTAACCACTTCTCAGCATCACTCCATTTGGATGGGATTTGTCTCGAAGGGTATCCTCTTGAGGCATGACTCTGAGTGGAACGCTCACCACGAACACCACCGTGGAACTCGAAGCTTGAAGAGCTAGCGTTACTGTCGTAATCAAGATTTTCATCTTCTTGTGGTCTCAGAGCCATACACAAGTCACCCTTTTTGAGTTGCTGAGGTCTTGGTTGATCAGTTTCTCTCATATCACCTTGATTGCTGCTCTCGGTTATGTCAAAAGATGGTGCATTTGGTAGTTTAGCTACTTCTATATCAGTAGTTGAAGCCGCCACTAGAAGGCAAACAGAACAAGAAACAGAGCAAAGACACAACCTTTAGTTAAGTGTTCTTCATGACCAAAACAGACAAGAAACAGAGTAAATACATAAACCCTATCAAAGTAAAGACATAAAATTTGTAACACAGAGCATAGAGATGAAACAAGAACAGGGGAAAAAAGACAAACTTTAGTCAAGAACAGGGGAAAATGACAAAACTTTAGCCAAGAACAGAGCAAAAAACAGAGCTGTTCTTGGAGAATTAAGACATGGAAGATGAGAGAACAAACCATGATGATCATCGTCGTCTGAGTCAGACTTAGAAGCTAACAAGCTGTTCTTGGAGAATTCTGTGTCATCTGAAACCTGAAGACGAACAGGAGATGTTCTTGATGAGTTATTGCCTGATCCTTCTTTCTTCTTGTTATTGTGTGGACCCATTAGCTTCATTCTCAGCTTCGTTGGCGAGATTATGCTCTTCTGCAAAGATATATATTAAAACTAAACTTATTGAAAATTTTCTTGAACTTGAAATTTAAACAAATTAACTTTATTCTGATAAAAGCAAAAACTATTTCACTGAATGGAGAAGAAAAAGGATGAAAGTTTCTGAAACTTAACAGTAAAAAAACAAACACACAAACACACACAGAGATTTAAAAAGAAAAAGTTTCTTCAACAGAGGAAACTCATTGTAACATAATGGATGCTAAAATCCTAATACCATAACCAGTGTTTTCAGTGAAGGAAAATAAAAAAAAAGAACATAAAGAAAGAGTGTAATGTTGATAACAACAAAATAGAGAAGTACAAAAGAAAAGAAGATTGAAAACCAGAGAAGTGTTGTACTTTGAGAAAGAGAGAGATATGAGTTAATTGATTACCTGCACCTTCTCTATCCTCTCATACTCCATTGCCAATGCCAAATCCTCTCTCTATCTCTTTATATGTATGAAGTTGAAGACAAGACAACTCAAGCTTTCTTCTCTCCTCTGGAGAATAAGAGAGACAAATGGGTGTTTTCTAGCTTATTATTATTATTATTATTATTAATTATATTTTTGGAGTTTGGGGAATTTTTAGATGATGATTGAACTAAGAAAGTCTTTCTTTGTGTGTGTTTTATATTATATGGAATTGTTTTTGATTTGTGTTAGAAAAAAAACAAAAAGAGAACAAAAGAAGTGAAAAATAGGAGACTGTGCACGCCGGTCCACATTTTGCATTTCATCATCATACACCGTTCTGATCTCGACACGTCACCTAACTCTCTCTTTGTGTTTCTAATAATTACACTAACATTTTTGAGTACTTTTGTTCTCTTCTCATCCATAAATACATTTTTCTACCAAAATTAAATAACGAAAACGACTTCAATTATTCTTTATATAGGAAAATTAATTTTAAATTTTACATATAGTGAATATATGATAAATTAGTATGTACACAAAATTCCATCTGAGTTAGTAAGTTAAATAAGTTTCGATGACTTTAATTTTAGGTGAATTTTCGTATTCTACTAGTTTTGTTTTCATATTTTTTTCCTTGGAGATAACAGAAACAACAAAAGAGAAAAACTTGAGATACTACATGCCAAAAAGAAAAATTTACTGATGTCTGAAAAGTCTATGAGTAGATTAGTAGATTAGTGAAAATGGATTTATTATTTACATCTGTCCATGTCGTCACTAGCCATAATGAACTTAATCATTTCTTTTTCACTGTGAACTTTATTTCTTGTGGGGTCACTGACTCACTCACTTTGAATTCAGTAATTAAAAATGCATAACCCCTAAAAATTTGAAAGAAGAACTTATTGTGTTGGCGTTTTTTTTTTTACGACAAACATCATGTTTTATTAATTTAAGACAAAAAAAAAAGGTTACCTTATGAGACTAACCATGTTGAAAAATAGAGTTTTTAACACGAGTTCCTTTCGCATGGATATCAGCTTTTACATTACGATTTCGTACAATAAAAGAAATAGAGAAAACAGTAAATTCACAAACTAAATTCATTCCATTCTGAAGCCAAGATTGGTCAATCTTCTTTTTCATTTATCAGCTTTACAAGCTAGAGACAATTCGATTCAAAGGACATTGAGGTAAAACCTAGCTGCAAAGAGCTTTTCAATGCACATATCAAGATATTAAACTCTGCATGTCTAGGGCAAGTGCGATTCGTGCCACAATGTCTGTCCGCAAGCTAGCTGCAAGTAGCGATGCCAAAGGAAGTGCTTGATTTTGCGAGCAGTCTTCAACTTCCATATCATGGCTTTAAGAAAATTAGTGCTAGGTTCTGAGACTTGCCTTTCTAGCTTATGTTCTTTCAGTTGTGATGTCAGGTTATACCCGGACTTGACTGTGTATTGGCCTAACTTTGTAGAAATTTAACAAAAACCATCCTCTTTACTAATATAACTGGGGCGTATACTCCGTATCAAGGGGATGTCTCCTGGGTCAAACATAGCCTCGAGGATATCAGTTCTCCATTGTTTCGATGTCTCATCAATGAGATGGCTAACAAGTAGTTCTTGATCATGATATTCAATGAGATGGCTAACAAGTAGTGTTGGCGTATTCATACATCTATTTATATGATTTATTTGGTCATGAACTTTGAGTGAATGAACCAATGTTAAAAAAAATAATATTAAAAAAAGAATTTGAAAATTTGAAAATAAAAAACAACTTATTTGCATATTTGGTTCAGTGAAATAAAATTCCAAGAAACAAAAAGAGAGCCAGCAGAAAAAAAAACTTAGCATGCCATCTAAAGTGTGGTTACAGAAATTCTGTATATTTAAAAGAGCATTTCAACACTCGCAAACTCAAAATGAGAATCTAAACATAAAATTATATCTTGTTAAATAATTAATTCTTAATTTTTAGAAAGAAGAAGACATTTACAAGTTAGCATGTGTTTAATGAGGTAAAGAATATATTATAAATTTTGAAATGAAATCTGTATCTCAGTTTTTATTTTTTTCATATGAATATATGTTTGAACACTTAATACTCATGTATACTCTGTGTCCGGAAGTATTATGGTAATTAATTGTATCAGTGATAATAGTAGATTTTAAGAACATGTTTATTGCAAGGGCCTCTTTAGAAGTTTTTTGTTTTTTTGTCATTTTAAAAAAAAAATTAAAAACACCAATCGCGGACCATCACGTGTTAATAGGGTCCTCAAACATTGCAATGACCATGGTAAAAAGATTCTTTATTTAAGGGAATTAAGTGTTGTGTTTTGGGAAAATTAGTGGATTCCAACTGTTGAACCCCCAATAAACATGCCCTAATGTATCTTTTATTGAGCTAGTAATTATGATAGTGACAAAAAAAATTCAGAGAAAGCAATTATGATCTCTTTGTGTTTTGTTTTTGGTTTATAAAAGAAACCGAAGAAGTGGTTGTGTATAAATGACACAAAATCAGTACTGAAACGTAAACAAATCGAACTGACACTTTCTACACTTTAGGGCATTACGTTTCTCCTGTCACTTTGACCGTTGACTACCTACTGTTTCTTCGTTCTCATAAAATTTTATTTAAATAATATCACTGTACTTATATTTTCATTATGGAAGTTTTCATTTATTGGATAAGATTCCGATTATTTACGTAACCAGAATCGATATGTTCCGTTGACTACCTACTGTTTCTACAACTTTGGATTATTCAATGGTATCTATAGTTTTACCATGAAATAAATAATGAAATAAAAATTATTTTATATATCAACGGAAGAGGATCTGTGCCCTACCGAGCAGCAGTACAACTCATTCGCCACCTATATTGTTCGTATGATTGTAGTTAAATAAGCTGGGAATTTTTTCTTTTTGATAAAAATAACCTGGGAATATTAGTTATAGAAATATCTTTAAGATATCTTTAAAAAAAAATTTACACAAAAATAGTTTTTTTTAAAAAAAGATCAAAATCTATTTTATTAGAAAATGTAAATATACATTTCTATATATATGTTTAACTAATCTATATTTAGGATTTAGATTTATGGGTATGAGTGTTGGAGATAATGCTTAAATTTTTTTAAAAAAAGTAAAAATAATACTAAATTTTTGGAAATAAAAAATTTATTTCATTTATTTTTGTAAAATTTATTTTAATGACAAAAGCTAAAAAAGTTATCTCAGAGAATTGTACTATTAGTTATAGCTTTTTATATACTGATATACGCTTATAAAAATTCAAAACATAAGAATGATTTTTTTTTATCAAAACATAAGGAATGATATAAACAATGGCGAGCGTGTCGTTTTGTGAGGCTCAAGCTCAGCTAGATTCCTGTAGACTAACCTTGTTTTCCTCAAAAGATTACTTTTTTCCTCTAAATGTTTTTATTTATTTAAATGGACATGCTTTTCTTTGAAAATAACATTTGAGATTATTTGAAAATATATTAAGTTTAATTTTTTTTTCTTAGTTCGGTCTAGATATTCATAACTACGGGCTAATATATGTAATACGATCATGTGAGTGTGCTATAGTAGTTCTAGTGTCATTATATATAATCAACCGTTTAGTATTTTTTCTATAACTTTTCTGTTCAAGATATTTTATTTCCGTAACGTAAATTTTGGTTATCAAATGTGATTTTACTGTAAATCTGAATTTTAAATATAACAAGACTGACAGTCTGAAGCAAGCATTCCACCAACCGATCAGTTCGTTAATTTTCCACTGCACTTTTTTTTGTTGATTTTTTTGAACACCATCATATCAGTAGCTTTCTCCGTTTCTTATAAAATAATTACAATCAGTTATTTTGGACGGTTGAACATGGAATGCCTATTTTGTTTCTCACATGTGTTAATATAAAGTAGAAACGTACACGTAAATGCAAACATAACATTTATTTTTTAATATAATCATAACTTTATAACATGTTTTGTGGTAAATTTATCACATGGTTCTTGCATCTGGTTAATAATACACTTGTTAGTTACAAAAAAAATATAAACTTGATCAGTCAAAAAAAATATAAACTTGAGCCATATTGTCGAATTTTGTGATGGCCCACGTATGAATTTTAGAGAAAATGATACTTTGTTGGACTCTTTGAGAAAATTATTTGACCGCATTCAACATTCTTTTCTTCACTCGTTAAAACCCTATTTTCTTCATTCGTTAAAATCATATTTTCTTTTTCAAATAGTGAAATGAAAATTTTGATTTGTTTTTGCCATACATATAATCAACGTTGATGTGATTGTGATGTACAGAGTAGAGTAGTGGTTGTTTATTTATTAATTTCCTCAGTTGAATAATAAACGATAGCCATTTTTGGTCAACAACGAAAAGATTTGTACTCACCAAAAGAATGTTAAAACAATATATATATATATATATATGTATTCATAATGGGCTTTGTTGAAATGGTGCGTCAATTTGATTTTAGTGGTCGGTGTATGAGATAAGTCAAAAAAGCCACTTGTACATTTCGTCGCACACACTTTTTGACATTTTTTTTGCATTTCACATTGCTATTACCTATTGGCTGTTACTAACTAAATCAATAAATGTGATTTTTTTTAAAAAAATTTGCAAAGGTTCAAAACCATGAGTTTGACTTAACAAAGTGTTTTCCAAAAAAAAAAAGACTAAGCAAAGTAGAATTTAGAAATGGAGACACTAAGACATATCTTCCTAGTGGGTCCATAAAGCAAACTACCCAAAAAGAGATTTTGCCAAGCTATTGAAACTTCGTTGGTACCACTATTGTCTTAGTTAATGTTATTGGTGGAACCTAGATTAGCTTTTTTTTTCTATTATAAATTTGACTGACGATGTAGTAATCAAAATCTTAACTCATAAAGTAGTTTTAAAATGAAGTGCTTTTTCTTTCTTTTATTAGTATATGAACAGGTATAGTATGAAAAAAATGCAAAAAGATAATAAAGCAACGGTTAAATCCTAAACTATAACTTAGCAAAGACACAAAGATCCAAACTTAAAACAAAAAAAAGTCTAAAACACCAAAAAGAAAAGTTTTTAGTGCATCTTGTAGAAAACCGTTTCTCATTTCTGTCTGTCTCTATGTATATTAAGGCATGAAGACCCACACAAGCATCCTCATCCTCTAATTTAAATACTCAGCCTAAAAGAGATTTTAATGAACAAATCCAATAATCTTAGTTTTCTAAATGAGAAGGCCCAATTGATGCTTTTGTTACCTCAGTCTTCATAGGTCAATAGGGACTCTCAAGCCATCATGCGCAAGTTTTACTAATATCCCTTCCCTAACAAAACCAAACAAATAAGCTTTACTCCACTCTTTCTGTGTATAGTTTCTTCAGGTAGATGATGACGATGATGTAATTTTATGGGTTCCTAAAGTTTAATACCTTTTAGACCATTCATCAAGAAACTCGTTGTCCTTGTGGTGATCAAACTCATGAGTCATTCCAATTAAAAGAGCCTTTTTCGGACACAGTCTTTTGATCGTCTCTAGTGTCTATAGGAAACAAAAGTAAGCAATCCATAAACCATAAATAGAAAGAAAAAAAAGCACACCTTCAAATTAGGCTAACCTGCGGGAAACATAAGTGGGTGTTGTGGGATCCTGTCTGCAGTCACGATAAAATAAAGATTGTGAAAATATCAGGCATATAGCAGACATTAAAAAAGTTACACGTCCATGCATAAAGATGATATGTTTTACCTTATATAATGTATCCAAGATAAGGAGATCCAATTGTCCACCCCCAGATTTTGATATAACTTTACAACCCAAAGGCAAAAGAGTCTGAGTTATCTTCTTTGAGAATATCAATAACACACACGCACTTTGTTAACACTTACCATACTCGGTGCTTGGAGGAAAGCGTGATACATCGGATACATAAGCCACTCTTGATTTTTCTCCAAAGAGGAAACCGAGACAGACATAGTCTTCTCCATGCATCACCTACGGCATACACAAGATTTGAGTTTACGGATAGATCAAGCAGGGAGGCATGAACTCACTATCACTATTTCTACAGAGGGTTTGAGAAACTTACTGGAAGTGGGGTGAATGATAAGTCTGAAGCTACAAAAGGCTTATCACAATCTTCTTCGATTACTCTCCAGTCCAGCTGTGTTACCCGCCTAACTTCTTGGCCTTCTTTCAGTTTCTTCTGAACCAGATACGGGAACTTCACAGCAAGGCTAAAAAATAAACATGTAACTGTCGAAACTACAGCTTCAAGGTCAAACTGAAAATAACAAAGATGTAATAATTATTACCTGTCCATAGAAAATTGGCTTAAGAAAATTGGAGTAGGATCTATATCATTGGTGGGACTAAATGGTTGAACAGAACGTATATCATCCAAACCAAGTACTGCATCAGCATGTTCATGAGTCAAAATTATCTGCAGTTAAACGCAAAAGTTAGTCCATTCGTCTCCAAGTAGTTATAATGTGGCTCATGAAACACAAGGCTTACAGAATCAACTTGAGGAATGTTATGAAGAGTGAACCAACGAAGGACTTGTTCCCTGAACGTCTTGCCAACGTCGATTTGAATGTATTTATGTTTGCCATCTCTTTGGCAATAATAATCAATGAGGAGTGAAGTGTTTCCCCTGCCAACAAAATTACAAAGCTCAAGTCTAAAAGGAGGGATCAATAATAATAATAAGATGGTTCACACACAATTTCACACTCCCCCTGTCTCTGTTCATAATACATGATGTTATAAATGAAAGCACAAAAATTAAGAAATTTACTTTTCCTGCAAAAAGCTATTAAAATTATGAATTAGGCATAATTCATAATCCAATCATTATACAAAAGAGTGAAATATAATTGGTTTAACGGTTTCCAAATAAACTTAAAAGTTAGATATTAAAACATATTTTATTTTGAAACAACACAAATCTTCTAAAACGGAGGGGGTATGATCAAACTCAATCATGGATCAAAGTAGATAGACTTATTGAATCAATGTGCCTACCCAAATTATAGAAACATAACAAATTGATCTCTAAGGAAAAAAACCCAAATCTTAAGATTTAAGTGTCACATCAATTCAAGCAATTTTGAACAGGATCATAAACATTCAGAAGCCTAAGATAGCTACATTGTAATCGGCGGAGAATCTAAGATAGCTACTCTCACATTCGAATGTACCTGTAATTAGGGTTTCTCTCTGGAGGGATGGAGAGAGACTGAGAGCAAACGTGGCAGGGAGAAACGGATCTCTGGATCAAACACATTGCGTTAGGGACAGCGCTTGAACATCCCGTTCCCAGGAATATTAGAGCCGATCTGTCGCGATCAGAGGAGCCGTTCTCACTCCTAGTCGAGTCGTCCATCATTCGGAGGCTGTAAGTATTAAGTGTGTTTCCGTTCAAATCTGGAATATTCCCAAGGGAGGATCTTCGAGAGTCCCACAGTAAATAGGTAACAGAAGAAGAAGAACAATGCAAAGGTTACAAATACTTTACTTTATATATATATATAGCAACGGTTTTATAACTGGAAAGTTAGAGGAACTCTTTTTTTCTTTTTTCTTTTTTCTTTTTTCTTTTAATCAACATGAGATGTCATTCTTTTGTTTCAAATAAAATTTTAACAACGTTTATCTTTTAATCAACTTTGAAAACACATAAAGTGATGTCACAGCAAAAAACCCTTGAAATTTTCAGAATTTTATTTTAATTTAACTAAAAAAATAATTTTTTTTTGTTGAATTCGGTATTAGAGCCATTTTAATACCATATCCAGCTGAAACACTTTATGCATCTTTTTAATATCTAACTAGATTTTAACACGCACGTCCGTGCGGATATTTTTCTATTTTATAAATGTATTAGATATTATTACAAATATATAATTTTATTTTAATGTTATATATTGTGTAAATCTATAATATTATTATTTATATTTTTATTCAATATTATTAATATATAGTGATTTGTTTAAAAAATTACTTTTTTATTAATTTTTATTACTAATATATTTTCGAGTTATATACAATAAAATAACCATATGAAAAAAATCAAATAGAGAACATTTTCACAATATGCTTTTTCTTTAATTTATACATTTTGTATATAATATATTTTAAAGTTTATTTATTTATATTATATTAAAAGATATATTTAAGATCATTTCTATTTACATGTTGTGTATAAGAAAATATATTTTAACATATATCATTTTAGTATTTTACGGGATTTATAAGTAAAAAAACTATTTTATTTAAATAATATAGCCTTATTTTTTAGTAAATTTTATACATAGTAGTATATATCATATTATTTTAGTAAATTTTATTGATATATGGTATTTTTTGGATGTTATGATATTAAGCTTTATTTTTTTAAAGTTAAGACTTCAAAATATTAGATTACTTTAATTTTTACAACATATATAAATAGTTTCTTCGTGGTGCATTTCAAAAAGTTATTTTTTATTATCTATGATTTTATATTTTGTAAATTTTTAATATTATGATTTTGAGTTTAAATATTTATTTTCAAAATTTTATATTTTGTCAAAAAAACTTTGCAAAATTACACAACTGTTTTTGAATTTGAAACATTAAATGAATTTTGAAATTTTTTTGTGACTACATCTAATCTATTATATTATAAATAAAATATTTGCACTTTTCGTACTATTTTGAAAAAAATTCTCAATAGATTTTGTTATAATTAAAATACAAATAAATTTTAAATTAAAATTATATTTATCATTAATATTTTAAATGAATTACTAAAATTTTATAGTTCTCTAATAACATATTTTTAAATAGTATATGAACTAAAGTTTATTATATACTACTCCCTCCGTTATTTATATTTGACGTTTTATGATTATGCACATAGATTAAAAAAACATTTAAGTTTTTATCATTTTCTAAACAAAACATCATTAATTGTTTACCTAACCAAAATTCAACCAATAATAAAATAGAAACTATAATATCATTGGTCATCTAACATTAATTACTAATAAATTTTACATAAAAAATTGAAAACGTCAAATAATTTAGAACAAAAAATTTCCTCTAAAACGTCAAATATAAAAAAACAGAGGTAGTATTATATTTTTGTATACAAACATTTTTAAACAATATATTTTTGAGAGTTTCAAAATAAATAAAAAGTTGTATATATATACATATAAGTTTAACCTATGTTGATACATTTATTTTGTATAAAAATATTATAGTTTACGAATTTTAATCCATTTTAATGATGAGTGATAATTTATTTAAATGAAAAATTAAGAAATTTAAAATTGTTAAATTATCTATTTAATATAATTTTATCATACTTAATTCATGTAGCACTGCTATTTTTATATAATCCAGAATTTATTTATAGAATTTATAAAAAACAGTATGTAATTTTTATTTTCTTGTTTATAATAAAATCTTAGTTAACATTCAATTTATAGTAATATTATATTACTAATTACAAAATTTATTAATGTGTTTTTTATAAAAATATTTAAAATTTTAAGTAAGATTTTGTTAGATTTTTTTCAAGAGATTTTGTTTTAATTAAAAAGTAAAATTTAAATTTAGTGTTGGTTTATTATTAATGTAAATAATCAAATATGTCATATTAATTAATTCTTTAAGTGGTCCTACTATGACTTGTTAGTAGTAGATAAAAATATGACCCTAATTTAATATATTAGATTATATAACAGACCCAAAATTCGGGGATTAGGATCTGATTACAAACCGACTCACACAAAATTACACAATTCAATCATTTTATATTTGCTTTGCTCGACCCATGTCCTCAACGCGTTTCGCTAAATAAAAATTGATGTCTCATGTAGGCTTGGGCGTTCGGGTCGGTTTTTCAGATTTCAGTTCTATTTTATAACACCTCCTAGGTCACATTTTAGTAAATTTGCAAATACAAATCGGTTTTAGATATAACACATCGATTTCAGATCGATTTTGTATCACATCCTAAAACCATATATCGTTCGAATTCGGGTTATCTCAGATCGATTCGAATATATCCGAAGTAAAATCTATAACTTAAAAGCAAAACATAAGAAATATATACTTATTTATATATAATTGAGTATTTAAGGTATTTATTTAAATGTTAAATACTAATTATTAGATATAACATCAAAATAAATATGAAGTTCAATATTTGAAGTATATATTTATTTTCCTATATTTATACTGTATATTAATTTAGACATTCAGGTCTATTTCTTCAAATATTTTTCGGATTTTTTTGATTTTCCAGATTTTTCGGGTTTGGTTAATAACACTTCATGTTCGGATATGTTTTATAACACCTTACAAGACCCATTCGGGTATTTTTTTACATTTTGAACTAAATACATATTGGTTTTCGGTTTGGATTCAGTTCAGATTTCAGATTTTATGGCTAAGCCTATTCTCATGTACTGATTACCGTTCTCTACCTTTGACAATCCCCACGAAAAGGAGAGATTCACCTCGTTTTCTCGGATGTCGGGGTCTTTCTGTGTCGTTTCCGGAGTAGCTAGTTCTCGAAGAGCTCATCTAAGCTTGTAATCGTCACTATCAATGAAGCACTTGACGTAAAAAAAAGTGGGAGTGGCTGAGACACAAACCGTAGAGGATGCCAAAGCCCGACTATACAAACTCGCCTTCAACGCCAACATCTAACCTAAAAAAGGGCACGAAGACCACTACCGCCAGAACCAGATCTGCAAAAAATGGGCCGGAGAAAACCGTTGCGCTAAACCAGACTAAGCTCCATTTACCTGCAATTTGGTTAGAGAAACGACATTGCCGAAAGATATCAAATGACAATGTATGACGCTGGAGAGAGAAGTCGCTAGGGGTTCACAATCTCACTTTATGCATTCTTAGTACCATAATCACCTGAAAACATATTAAAACATACTGACATTTTGTTCTAGTTACTGTATGATAAAGAAATTGAGAGAAACTAGTTCTAATGCACAGCTTCACGTGTTGCATCACAAACTTTTAAATTCTCAGCTCTTTTCTTCTACAAACACTTCTACGGTGGCACCAAAAAGGCTTCTTCGTGACAAGCCTTTTCTTTTTCTTTTTCTTTTTTTTCCTAGCCTCTTGAGCCGCGTTCTAAACAAGATCAAATTCCAATAATCAATATAGAGCACTAGTTACAATGCACAACAAATAGACAAAACCATAACCAAATTATTATCCAGATTTACCTTTATGTGTTGCTTTTTGTACATGACAGTAAATGCAAGCATGTAGGGTTTCAACTTGTTGTAAATGCACATCTTGCTCACCGAGCTAATAAACTTGAAAAATTGACGAATTAACAGAAACACAACAAACCATTAATTATACTAAATGGACTTCAAATCATAAATCTCTAATTTGTGGAGCTCAAGAATCTAATACATTAAAAAAGATTCTAATACATCACAAAGTAAACTAGAAATCCAAAGCACATAAACAAAACATGAACTAAAATACTGAGATATATCGTCTTCTGATGCTTTCTGTATATGGCAGTAAATGCAAGCTTGTACGGCTTCAAACTGGTGTGGATGTAACAACAGAAAAAGACAAACCATTTATCTGGAACGGAAAACCGAAACTCAATTCCATTTGGAATTACCCGCTGAACCAAAAATTTACACTTACTCACTCGGGTTCAAAATTTTTATACCCGAAAGAACCAAAACCATAATAAAAAAAAACGATCCGAATAGATCATGATCCAAAAAAAGCCCACTGAATAAACCCGATCCAATAAGAACTGATTTATACCCGACTTAAAAATATGAATATCTAAAACTATGATTTTTGTGTTTTATTTTCTATATTTTAGTTTAAGATTTAATTGAAAAGTTTTATGTTAAGAGTCTTTCTTATTATCTTTATAATATTTTCAAGTAATATGAATTTTAAATGCAAAATTTAGATTTCAAAAATGTTTTATTTTAATTATTAATAATTTATTTTTAATTGTTTGAGATAAGTTTGATGTTTTTATTTCAAATCTTAAATATTCGAACCCACCCAGTCCCGAAAATTATTAAGTATTTACAGTATTTTAATTATAAAAACTTTAATCAGTAATTTTCAAATTTGATAATTTAGATATTTCTAGAGGAAAAAAAGAGAGCTCAGGGTATGGCAGTTTCATCTGGGAATCAGATGTATGCGAAGGACCCAACCATCGCTGAACCAAATATTCTTCACAGCTCATGCAGCAGCCGGAAATCGAACCCGGGTCTGTACCGTGGCAGGGTACTATTCTACCACTAGACCACTGGTGCTTCTGTTATTTACGTTCAGCTAAATTCCAAATTCTAATGAATTCAAACAGATTTGTCTTTTTATTTTTCAAAACCCCTTGTGGTCAGACTCTTTAACACCGTAATGAAGTTTCAAGTTCCAACTTTTAAAATCGCATTTTTTCCGTAGCAATTCTCGTTAAACACTACGATTGAGTAAAGCTAAATTTGTGTAGAAGCAAATCGTTTCCGTTGTGTGTCTAATTGATGTTGAATTTAAGGCTTAGTCGCGTTCTTCGTCGACCCTTAATCCGATTTTCAGCTTCTCCAATCTCTAACGGCCAAACTGAGGCATCGTCGTCGGAAACTCCTTCCTTCAATCATAGCCCGGTGAGAGAAGGAGTTTCTCATCGCGAAGATGATCAGTCAGGACAATTGGGTTTCGGAAAGTCACCGCCTTTCAATGTCAGTGAAGCTGAATCTCGAGAAATTCGAAACCCTAGCTTTGACGAGATAGATGAATTGAGAGAAGAAGACGATGAAGAAAGTGTCGATGACGATGATTTGGTTGTTCTGGAATCTTTTGGGAAGATCCCACAATCGAGACAAGACGTTAACAGTAGATTCGATGTGGAAGAAGATGAGTCCAGACACCCTTTGGTTAGAGAGACAAACCGATTGATTGGTCTCAGATCATCTTGGAACCCAAAGCACGAAGGCGAAATGAGGAATCTTCTAAGGAGCCTTAAACCATCACAAGTCTGCGCTATCTTACGCTCACAAGACGATGAGCGTGTTGCTCTTAAGTTCTTCTACTGGGCGGATCGTCAGTGGCGGTATCGCCATCACCCTGTTGTGTATTACTCCATGCTTGAGGTTCTTAGCAAGACTAAACTGTGTCAAGGTGCAAGAAGAGTTCTTGTTCTGATGAAACGTAGAAGCATTCATCGAACACCTAAAGCGTTTTCGCTTGTGATGGTATCGTATAGTAGAGCTGGTCAGCTTAGAGACGCTTTGAAGGTGTTGACTATTATGCAGAGAGCTGGTGTTGAGCCTGACTTGTTGATTTGCAACACTGCTATTGATGTTTTCGTAAGAGCGAATAGGTTGGAGAAGGCTTTACGGTTTCTGGAACGTATGCAGGTTATTGGTATAGTGCCAGATGTAGTGACTTATAATTGTGTGATTAGAGGTTATTGTGACTTGCGTCGAGTTGAGGAAGCGATTGAGTTACTAGAGGAAATGCCTAGTAAAGGATGTGTGCCGGATAAAGTTAGTTACTATACCGTAATGGGCTTTCTTTGCAAAGAAAAACAGATTGTGGAAGTGAGAAACTTGTTGGAGAAAATGGCGAAAGAGCATGGTTTGGTGCCGGATCAAGTCACTTACAATAATCTTATTCATATGCTCACAAAACATGGTCATGCGGATGAGGCGCTTTTGTTTCTAAAGAGGCTGAGGGAAAAGGCTTTCGGATTGATAAGGTGTGTTATAGTGCTATAGTTCATGGATTGTGCAAAGAAGGAAGAATGTCTGAGGCAAAAGATCTCATTAACGAAATGCTGTCAAAGGGACATTGCCCTCCTGATGTAGTAACTTATACAGCAGTTGTCAATGGCTTCTGCCGTTTGGGTGAGGTGGAGAAAGCCAAAAAGCTGCTTCAGGTTATGCACACACATGGGTACAAACCAAATACTGTGTCATACACGGCTCTGTTAAATGGGATGTGCAGAACGGGGAAATCGTTAGAGGCAAGAGAAATGATGAACATGAGTGAAGAGCAATGGTGGACTCCAAACTCTATTACCTATAGTGTACTTATGCATGGGTTTCGTAGGGAAGGGAAATTGTCTGAGGCATGTGATGTGGTAAGAGAGATGGTGCTAAAAGGATTTTTCCCAGGACCTGTTGAAATTAACTTACTGCTCCAGAGTCTTTGCCGGGATGGGAGAACACACGAAGCCAGAAAATTCATGGAGGAGTGTCTGAACAAGGGGTGTGCTATTAATGTCGTGAATTTCACTACAGTGATTCATGGTTTTTGTCAGAACGATGAGCTAGACGCTGCTCTCTCACTGCTTGATGACATGTACCTGATCAATAAACACGCAGATGTCTTTACATATACCACTTTAGTTGATGCATTGGGGAAACAAGGTAGAATAGAAGAAGCAACAGAACTTATGAAGAAGATGCTTCATAAAGGCATAGATCCTACTCCTGTCACATACAGGACTGTCATCCATCGATACTGTCAAATGGGAAAGGTTGATGATCTCGTGGCTATACTGGAGAAGATGCTGTTGCGGCAGAAATGCAGGACAGTTTATAATCAAGTCATTGAGAAGCTTTGTGGTTTGGGAAAGCTCGAGGAGGCAGACAAAATTTTGGGTAAAGTTCTGAGGACAGCTTCGACATCTGATGCTAAGACATGTTATGTACTTATGGAAGGGTATCTTAAGAAAGGTGTACCTCTATCAGCATATAAAGTTGCTTGTCGGATGTTTAACCGTGATCTGATACCTGATGTTAAGATGTGTGAGAAGCTTAGCAAGAGACTGGTTCTGGAAGGAAAAGTTGAGGAGGCAGATCAGCTAATGTTACGTTTGGTTGAGCGAGGTCGTATTTCACCACTGCCCTCAAAACCGTCTATGGTATCATAAGTATCTGTCTGGGTTTACTACTTTCATTATTGTGACCACAAACTTCTTGGTGGACTGTTTGAGGGCTCAAGCGAAGAGAGTTTGATGAAATATAACTACATGCTGATGTATTTCGTCGCTGGTTAGTCACAACTTCCAGATCCCAAGCCAAGCAACTACCCTCTCACTTTCTTGGTTGATGCTATTGGCGTGAGGAAACCGGATTTAGCAATAAAAGCTATTCTTGGTCGATGCAGTTTTAACTTTAGTTAAGGTCACAGATTGTTTCTCTGTGTTTGCATTTGTGTTCTCATGTTATAAGAACTAGAACATTATAATATGGGATACGCAAACGAAAATGCAAAGAAAAAAGTGTGGCCTAAAACATGTTGCTCTCTGGTTTGTACGCTACTTGATAGCAAGACTAGAGAGCTGTTGACACTGAACAGCTCATAAAATGCAAAGTATACCTCTATTTATTGATAACTTCGATTATTCTTAGTAGTGATTTCATTACTGACTATGTTATTTTGCTGGTAACAATCAAGAGTTTTTATGCATTTATGGTGCTCACTTTCTCTGAAGGTATATGCAAGTTATAACATGAATTATGAGAAGGAAAGGTCAAATCTTTTGCGACAGACAGGATTCAATGGCTAGACACAGAATAGATAAATAAAATCTGAGGCTTCTTCTTGATGGGGGTATATCTCTTACACATCGCTACATCACAGGTATGCATTATTTTCTGTTTTTTTTTTGTATACTGAAGTTGTTTGATTGCTTGTTGCATTAGAGCTCTGTTATTGTATATTTGTATTTTATTTTTTGGTTATTTTGGTTTGGTGTGAACCTAGTGATGTTGGAGCTACATCATTTTTGTGATAATGCTTGCATCTTGATTGTTGCTGGGAAAGGGAAGGTAAAGAGATGGCACCTTCCTGAACTACTGCTTTTATTGTAGATTGTTATAATCTTCAAACAAAAGATTATGTGTGCTCTGCTTGCCCAGTTAACGTATTATACTGTTGCCTTTTATTGAAACTTACTAAGCTATTCCCATTTCGACGTGTTGCTGGTAGTCTTTCCATGTGAAAGCAGAGAGAACTCTTACGCAAAACTCGTTTGTTTTTAACTCTGTGTTCGTTCTCTGTTACCACATACATCCAAACACACTCATGAAAAAAAGAAAGTTTTACTTTCAAGAATCTCTTGTGAAAAAAATGTGTATTGTTTTTTTGGTGATGTGATTTGCTGTTTTGTTGGTAGTACTTAAATGGTATGTACCGGATTATAACTGTTGGTGCCTTTGCGTGGAAGACTTGTGTAGTGGATTCTACCTTGGATTTATGATGCTGGACTTGGTCTTAAACAATATTTGTGCTTCTGGAGGAATGTGACTACTTGTGGTGCCGACAAAGCAACAACTGTTAAAAAAAAAAGCAAGAACTGTTATATACTTAAAAATCTCTTTGGTTATTGACAATGTACAGTGTGTTCTACGGCCAGTTGGCTTAATATTACAGGTACTAAAAGCTTACAGCTTTTCAGAAAAAAGATAGTTTCAAGAAGCTCGACGGGTCTAATTAAAACATCATTTAGAAAGTTCATTGGTATTACTGGATCACTATACAACAAAACACCAAGAATCTTTCGTTTTCGCTCCATATCTACAGCTCATGGATATGTTGTTCCTTTTTCGAGCTAAATATCTTGTTTTTTACCCCCCACCCATCTCTGCAAATGCTGTGTATTTGTGTGATCTAGGTTCAACTTAACCGTATATATCTTGGTTTGTTGAACAAAAAAAAAAGGTTAAACATAACCGTATATTACACGTCGTCTAGAGATGTCTATGCAGCTGAGAAGGCGTGACTGTAACACCAAAAGTTTATCTTTTACATTTAGAAAGCTTACTGTCTCTAAAGGCATATGCCAATTATAATATCAATTATGAAATAAGTAAAAAAAAATCTTTTGGGACAGGTAGAATTTAATGGCTAGAAATAGAACATATGAACTCCAACGCTTGTGAAAGTTACACACCGCTATATCATTACAAGTATAACAGTATTTTCTGTACTGGGGTATAGCAGTGAAGTTGATACCTTGCTTCTTCTTTTTTTGGCATTAGCTCTCGGCTATTGTATCTCTGTTGATTTTGGGTTGGTGTAGGTACTGACGCGTAAGCACTTCTAGAATTGAATCGTATAACCACATACACTTTTGTGGCTATAGAATCATGAAAAAAATTTCGTGCGAACCTGCTGATGTTGAGTGTACTTATCTCGGGATAGTGCCTACATGGCTGCATCTTTGGCTGATTTTGATAGTAAGCCAAATATGGAAACTGTTGCCGAGAGAGTGAACGTAAAGTGGACACCTTCCTCAACTACTGCTTTTGTCATAAGTGTTTCTGCAAACAAAAGATCATATGTCCAAGTAATGGTTTTCAACTGTTGCCTTCTATTGGAACTTAGAGCATGATTATCAATGAGATTTTATTTGGTGGTCCTTAGAGTTTTTTACTGTTATTTTTAGATAAGGACATTGTTAAGGACTTTTAATAAAAATGGTGATTATTGGTGCGACTTTTTGTTGGTCCTTAGTTTTTTTTTTTGAAATAACTAGTAACATATATAAGATAAAAGATATTACCATTTTAAGTTGAATAATAAAAAAGAACAAATTTATTCATTTAATAGAAAATTACAAAATTTCATTACATTTCATAAAAAAACAAAAAAATACAAATTTCAGAAATAAAAACAAACACACAACTTATTCAAATCATAGAAACTTATAAATTATATGTTATTTGGAAAATGTCCAAATTTAGCCCATATATTTTCAATCAGGTCATTTTTTAATTGTTCATGGGCTTGTCTATTCTGAAGGCTCGTTTGACGATCCATTGTACTGCCGAGATTCGAAGGCATGTTGACAGGAAAATGTATTCACTTCTTCTCTTTCTTGAAACTCAAATTTGTTATACTGAGTGAATGATGACCGTTCATCTTCGACAATCATATTATGGAGTATGATGCATGCTCTCATAATATTTCTTATTTTTTCTTTATCCCATAACTTGGACGGATTTCTGACAACGGCAAATCTAGCTTGCAGGACTCCGAAGGCACGCTCAACATCTTTTGGAACTGATTCTTGGGTTTGAGCAAATAATGATTGCTTCTGACTTTTTGGTAGTCGGACAGACTGAATAAAATTCGTCCATTTCGGATAAATACCATCTGTGAGATAATATGCGAAATGGTATGGATTACCATTCACATAGAAGTTTACTTGTGGCGCGATGCCGTTAATAACGTCATCAAAAACAGGTGATAGATCAAGACTATTAAGATCGTTCATAGTACCTGGAGCTCCAAAAAACATGTGCCATATCCAGAGGTCATAGGAAGCTACGGCCTCCAACACAATTGTTGATTTTCCGGTTCCTCGTGAATACATTCCTTTCCAAGGGTGGAGCAATTCTTTCACTCCCAATGCATACAGTCGATGCTCCCAATCATCCCCGGGAATCCACATTCTTCTCCGATATGTAGTAGTCTTTCCAGATCCTCTGGTGTGGGACGTCGTAGGTATTCATCGCCAAACAAGGTGATTATTCCGGTGGTAAAATTGTGCAAACATTTTTGAGCTGTTGTTTCAGCAAGACGGACATATTCGTCTACTGTATCAGCCGCACCACCGTATGCCAATTGTCGAATTGTTGCAGTACATTTTTGTAGAGGTGAAAGACTTGACCATCCGGTTGCATCTTCTGATTGTTGAAAATACGGTATTTCTATGGAGAGACAATTCACAATACAAACAAACAAAGATTTGTTCATTTGAAATTGTCGCCGGAATAAACTAGGAGAGTATGTAAGATTCTCGCTAAAATAATCATTCCAAAGCAAGTTGTTGCCTTCTTCCCGGTTTCTCTCTATCAAAATACGTTTTTTTCTCTCTTTTGGTTCTGGTATAGGAGCATAGTTATTAAAAAATTCTTCAAAGGGGGTATCAAGATCAATATCATCATCATCATCTTTGTGATAATGATAGTGGGATGAAGATGCCATTATAAATATATCGAGAAGGAGGAATTGTGTAATTGTTTAGGAAATAAGGAGAGGAAAGTTTTGTGTATTTGTAATCAGAAGAGCAAGCTCATATTTATAGAAATGAATTTCTGAAAGAAACAAGACCCGTGTGAAAGTCCGTGATGAAAGAAACAAAGACATTTGCTGAAGAATCTATTCACGGGTTATTAAGAAGTGTGTGTTGGAGATACATGTGATTGATACTTTTGTTTGGTGGGTGATGAAAGAAACGAAACACATGTGCAAAAAGTGTGTGTTGGAGATACTTTTTGTTTGGTTGATATTAGAATACAAAATCATTTTACAAGTACATTAGGAACACGAATAATGATATTAGAATACGAATACAAATACATATTACAAGACTTGAACAAATCCTTGTTCGTTCCACTTAATACGAGTACATATTATAAATCCTTGAATAAATCCTACAACGAGAACCTTAATACAAGTCTAATACACTAACCATAACACAAGCAATTCTCGAGAACAACCATAACACCTACACGAGAACAAATCCTTGTTCAGCTTCTGTTTGGCTGTAGCCACTGTCTGCTGAGTTTTCACCATACTCTTCTGATTCAGAAGGCTGAATGTAGCTGTAATCCAGTCCCATTACCCTGAAAAGAATTTAAAATATAAGTACTTTCACAGAAAAACCATGATTTAATACTCTATTAAGTACACAATCAAGGAGCAAAGAAACAAGCACAAAAACAAACAGGAACATCACATTCATAGAAAACAAGAAGTACAATCATCATAACTTAAGACATAATATTTTAGAAATTACAAACATTTTTATTATAAACTACAAACATAGTTAGAAATACTCGGCAAGGAGTTTATTCTTGACAACTTCTTCAGTCTCACTAAGTGGTTTCTTTTTAGCAAGGAGAGTGTCAAGTATGGCGAGCTTGGATAGTTTCTCCTTCATCGCCATATCTTCCATTTTGAGCTCCCACATGCTTTTATACTCCTCAAGAGCCTTCCTTGTAGCATTATTCCTTCTTGCTTTTGCAGCCTTGATACCTTCGGGACGCATCTCATGGTCACCAACATTGAGATTGCGAACCGGCCTCACTTATTTTTCTCTTAGAAGTGGCAGTAGCTTTAGGAGTGTTCAGGCTTAACCATTTCTGTTCATACCTCAACACACATCACACATGCTCTATGGTAAACTTCATGGTGTGGTCAGAGTAGAAGATGTCATGAGCCACCTTTACAACATCATTGTCATTCTGTCCGCTGGTGATTTGTCTCTCTGCAGCAGCGAATGCTCCACAGAACTTGTTCGTCAGGTCATTGATCTTATGCCACCTCTGCTTACAATGTCTATGCTCTCTCTTCTCACAACCCTCTCTAGCTGAGTACTTACTGCATAGTATTCTCCTACTCGTTTCCAGAAGGTGCCTGATTTTTGTTCATTTCCAACAACAACATCTTTAGATGTGTTTAGCCAGGCACTGATTAGAATCTCGTCATCAGCTGGGGTCCATTTCTTTCTCTCCCGACGCTCGGCGGGTGTGTCTTCAGGTGAAGCTGGAGTCTCAGATTGTTGAGAACTGAAAGGAGGGATTTCTGAGGCTCCAATGTTTACACTAGAAGGAAAACTTTCATAAGGAAAGTTTTCATTCACTACATTTTCTCGTTGACTGTTAAGAAGCCCTACATAACTAGAATACTGGCTATATGGATTCCTTGAATCCATAGCACGAAGCACAGAGATGAGAGAAAGAAGAGTATGGAGATTATATGAAAAAATGAACTATGGAAGGGATTTAATATGTCAAACGATTGCAAGTAATAAGTAACAACCACCTAACCATTATCTACCAAAGTCTAATCAGAACTTATTACAAATTTTAAAATTTAATTAAATTAAAAAGAGATTTTGCAATGCAATTTAGTTACATCAAGATAGAACCATAAAATCTGATGAGAAGTAATGACCGAACCACAAACCTAACAAGTCATTACACAACCACAAACCTAGCAAGTCATTAAATATTAGTAATTACCAAACCATCTTTCGCTAGACACAAGCTCTATGTTCTATATCCATCAGAAACAAATCACAAATAGCATTTAATCATTCACATCATCTTCTCAGTCTACATTTTTCATCTCAAAAGTAATGACCGAACCATAAAGTACAAGTTATTACACAACCACAAACCTAACAAGTCATTAAATATCAGTCTACATTTCGCAGGTCACAAGCTCTATGTACAAATTCCATCGCAAGATATCAGGACACCCTAAAGCTACCGTATAAGACACAAAAGAATTCATCATTGTAATCCTTAAAGCTACCGTATAAGACACAAAAGAACTCATCACTGTAATCCCTAAAGCTACCATAACTATACCTTTAAATCATTCACAAATAACAATTAGTATAGCATTATTTACTCAAAGTCATTCACAAATAACAATTAGTATATCATTACCATGCATTGGAAACACGAAGAATCACAAACACCCACCATCGTTAAAACTTAAGCAACTTTAAACTCAAACTCAAACTCAAACCTAGAATTCTCAAGCTAGTTAAAACTCAAAGATAGTTAAAACTCAAACCTAGAATTCACAACATGTATCGCTAAACGGAAGACAGAGAAGAAACACAAACCTGGTTTCGAGTTCGAATGGATTTCCGGACGGAGGAAAGGAGAGATCGTCGTTGATTGAGCGAGAGAGAGAGAGAATTGGGAGACGCGGCGGATGATTTCTCCTTCGAACTCGTCTTTCCCCTACAAACACGAAGCATGCAATGAGAGATCGACTTTCAAATCGCACAAACGGAGGACAGAGAAGGAGCACATACCTGGTTTCGATTTCGATTGGATTTCCGGACGGAGGAAAGGAGAGATCGTCGTTGATTGAGCGAGAGAGAGAGAATTGGGAGACGCGGCGGATGATTTCTCCTTCGAACTCGTCTTTCCCCTACAAACACGAAGCATGCAATGAGAGATCGACTTTCAAATCGCACAAACGGAGGACAGAGAAGGAGCACATACCTGTTTTAGCTTCAATTGGATTTCCGGATGGAGGAAAGGAGAGATCGTCGTTGATTAAGCGAGAGAAAGAGAGAATTGGGAGACGCGGCAGATGATTTCTCTTTCGAACTCGTCTTTCCCCTACAAACACAAAGCATGCAATGAAAGATCGACTTTCAAATCACAAAAACGGAGGACAGAGAAGGAGCACATACCTGTTCTAGCTTCGATTCGGCGGAGAACCTTCGGATTACACAAAGGATCGGTGTCGATTGAGCGGATATAGATCGGTGTTTCGATTCGGCGGAGAGAGATCGGTGGCGTCGAAATTGCCGTCGAGAGGAAGCGAGAAACGGAGAGGAGACAAATGACCTTTGGATTACACAAAGAACCACGACTTTACCCTACCCCTTCGGTTTACCAACCACGCCTTGACACGTGCACATTAAGGACGACTTCGAAAGCTTCTTATTTAACAAACATCCCTCTTATTTTTCTTAATTATTCGTTTATTTTTTTAAAAAATTACCCTAAGGACGTTGGTTAATTACGCCGATAATCATGGTCTTAGTAACGTACTGAGCGTGTTATTCTATGTGTTATTCCACGTAGAGGCTAGGAAAATACTTGTGAAGCTCGCCTTCTTACGTTGCATTCTCTGTTACCATGCATATATATAGTCCCATATACCATCATGCCAAAAATGTGTTCCTTTCAAAAAATATTTTTGGAAAAACATGTTGGTGATGTGATTTTTTTGTTTTGTTTTGTTTGTAATACGTACATGGTAGATACCCGGTTTATGAAAGTCATTGTATATGTTTATTTGTCGTTTAGTGGATAACTTGTCTGTACAGGATTCTAAGCTTCATGAGGCTAAGGCATCATTAGTGGTGAAAGAGTCCACTAATATCTTAAACATACTAAAATGATATTTACTATATAATTTTATTTTAAATAAGTGAATTATTAAACAATTATCATGTGGCAATGAATCTCTCAACATTGTGCAAAAGTTTCCCTATTGAGAGATTCTATCTCTTCGTTCTTTTTTCTTTTTTATTGCTAGAAACTCTTTTAAAAATTTCTATAAAACCTCTTGCCTAACAGGTTAGTTGTGGATGCCGACAGAGTGAGAACTACTCAGTCTGTTTACGTTACTGTCCAATGTACATTGTTCTGTGGTTAGTTGGCTTACAATTACAACTTACAGCAAAAAATAGTTTGTAGAAACTCTAGGGCTTTGATTGAACCATCATCCAGTAAGTTCTTTCTCATTTTATGGATTGAGAAATACCCTCAAAGAGTTAAGCTTTGGCAAACGGGTTAATTTGAAAGGACTAACCTTTATGGCTTAACAAGGAAATTAAAACGTTTAGCCTTGGAGCCTAAATCGAACAAGATACCTTTTGCTTAGTTTATTCATAAACAACCTTGTTGAATCCTTCTTTACTTCCCTAAGAATCATGCAGCCGAGTCACCCGCTGCTAAACCATTCCATATGACTTGATGGATTATGTTGTTCGTTTACAACTCTTCTGCTAAAACATAAACATTTATATAATATTTCCCTTTTTTTCTTCCACCCTTTGCAAAAGCTGTGTGTTTGCATCTCATCTTATGGTTTATTTATTGGCATCACTGAAGTTACTCTGCAACAAAACACTAAAAATCATGTAGGTTGTATCCTTTAGCAAATCAAAATATCTCCCTTATTTTTTTCCACCCATCTCTGCAAAGGCAAATACTGCATGTGTTTTTTGTGTGATTTAGGTTAAGTTTAAATGTACACTGTTTTTGTCGCTTATGGTGGTTACAATCACCTACCTCGTTGGCTTATTACTTTCTCATGGGATGTACTACGCGTCTTCAAGAGAAAACACATTGGTTTTGGCCATACATTCTTTGTGCTTGACCTAGACTGTGTCTTTGAGGATTTTGTGTTTGGTATTATTCAAAGGCACTTAAGAGCATGATTAATGAAGGAGATCCATTTGGGATTCTTAGAGCATGATTTGACACTTTTTAGCTAAGAGATGTCTTGTATATTTCTTATTTAGGAGACGTTTCTTAGTTACAAGTTAAGAGACTATCTTATATTACACTAAAAACCCCATCCGAAGAAACCCTATTAATCATGGTCAAATGCTTTTGTTTGCTGAATTTATAATTTATAATTTATACAATCGCTTATGTCGAGGCTTATTACTTTGCGTTAGGAGACGTTTTTAGTTTTTCTTAGTTACAAGTGAAGAGACTATCTTATATTACACTAAAAACCCCATCCGAAGAAACCTTAGTTACAAGTTAAGAGACTATCTTATATTACACTAAAAACCCTATCCGAAGAAACCCTATTAATCATGGTCAAATGCTTTTGTTTGCTGAATTTATAATTTATAATTTATACAATCGCTTATGTCGAGGCTTATTACTTTGCGTTAGTAGTTGGGACGTATTACGCGTTTGCAAGAAAAAGCACTTTGGTTATGGCCATCCATTCTTTGTGCTTGACCTAGAATTTTGTATTTGAAGATGTTGTGTTTGGTATGATCCATTGGTATAGCTTCTTGGTAGGCTTCAAGCAAATAGAGTTTAACGAAAATAAACTGTGTCCATGTGCTGGACACGATAAAAACTAGGGTCTCACTCCATTAGTGTTATGGATTTCTTTTTTGATACTGGGTTGAAAAGAACTAGTTATTCTGTTTCATATTTTCCGGGTAGTGAACTACTCACTGTTTTGAATATAAGTGACATCTTACAATCTCACAAGTCTACCTAGTCCTCTAAGTTTAACTTTAGTTAAAGCCACAGCTGTTTATTTAGGATTTGCGTTTCCTTGTTATAATGATCTATATAGTCATGGGGCTCTCTGATTTGTACTTATGTAATAGCAAGACTAGAGGTATTTCGCCCAAAAGAAAGCAAATACACTTCATAAGTCATACAAATAATGCACATTATACCTCACTATCTTTTCTTATCTCTTTGATACTCTGAGGAGTTGTTTCACTATATGCTATAATGTTTAGTTGGTCCCGGTTTGGTTTGTTGCAATTTAGAAGGCATGTGATTGTAACACCAATAATGAAGAGCAGGAAATATTCGTTTCTATATTTGATGCAACATCTAGATGTAGCATCTGAGTACAATATCTAGATATTGCATCCAAATATTGTTTGTTTTTATAATTTATATTTGCATTCATATGCAACATCTAGATGCTAGGTTGTTTATTTTTTTATTTTATAATATCATTTCAATACTAGTAGTAAAAAAACTAAAAATATATGATTATTTATTAATAATCAATTAATTATAATATTTAAATAAATATATTTAAAATTAATCTTGTATTTTGGCATAAAAACATAATTTTCCGGTTTCGGAGGAAAAATATAATTTTACGGGTTTAGCAGAAAATACGAGTTTAGGATTTGGGCAGGAAAACTTAATTTTGCAATTTTGATGAAAAATCGATTTACGGTATAAGTGAAAAAATGCGATCTTATATGTTTTAACATAAAACACACAATTTTATGGTTTTGGAAAGAAACATGATTTTCCGTTTTGGCGGCAAATCCGATTTTCTGATTTTAGCAAGAATATCTGAATTTTTGGCCTTGTTTGGAAAATTATTTTTTGGTTTTGGAGGAAAACATTTTCCAGTTTTACTAGGAAAACTCAATTTTTTTGTTTTGGTTGGAAAAATCTTATTTTGTAATTTTGACAGAAAACAAAAAAAAATTGGATTTTTATGGGAAAACACAATTTTTCAGTTTTGGCGATAAAATATTTTTTTTTTGGCATTTTCGGGAAAATCTTATTTTGTGGGTTTGACAGAAACCGTGATTTTCTAGTTTTTGTAGAAAACGTGATTTTATGGTTTGAGTGGAAAACATAATTTTGCGGGAAAATATGATTATGCGGTTTTGGCAGAAAAATCTGAATTTGGCATTTTTGGCAGTTTTTGTGTGTTGTAAAAAGTGATTTTGTTCTTTACAAAAAATAATTTTATGGTTTCGACGAAAAAATATAATTTAAGATTTTTAAAAAAATATTTCTAGTAAGAATAATTAATATAAATTAGTTGTTTTATAAGTAATTAAAAAGTATTTTAGTCTTTTAAATTTTGTGATGCAAATGCTTCATATAAACTCTACATTTTGACATCTCAAATATCTAGATTTTTTGGATCTTGTGGATTTTGCATCTAGATACTAGTGTAATTGTGTCCAAACTAACAACAACTCAATATTTGCATCCAACTGCAATATCCATCATCAAAAACAGCATGGCCTTAATAGATATCTTACACATCGCTACATCATTAAAGGTATTCAGTATTTTCTGTATAAATGTGTTGATAGGTTGCTTGTTGCATTTGCTCTCCGTTATTGTATTTTTGCTGATTTTTGTTTGATGTATTGACGCAGAACTAAGACCGTCACTAATTCCTTTTCTTCTTTTTGTGTGAACCTGGTGATTGTAGGATGTAAGTAATATGAGATATCAAACAAAGTTTCACATCTGAAGTTTAGACAAAGAGTATTTAATATATAAAAAATACAATTCTAATTAGTACGAGTTCTTTTGAAAAGGAATCCAAAAGTAAATCTATGCGGGCTTGCATTTTAGATCCAAAATGAACAATATCGTACTAAGTGGACAATAAGGAGTTGGACATGGGCTTCAACGAACCCAAAAATTGGTATCAGAGCGGTTTGACGACGATCTACAAGAAGACCAAAATATTTTTCAAGTAGGAATGAGACCCTTCAAGTCAGAAGAGGAGGTATGTGGCAGAAACTAGTTAGAAGATCATGGAACTTGTGATGTTGTGGGATAAACATTCTAAAAAAAAACCTGCGATTACTAGTAAAAAGTGATGCCAAGATGATTAGCTAAAGGAAAAACACACGAGATGAGTGTGGTCCTTAGTTTGAGGGAGAGAATGTAAAATATCAAACAAAATTCCACATTAGAAGTTTAGACAAAGAGTATCTAATATATAAAGACAAGTCCAACTCTAACTAGTACGAAGCCTTTTAAAAATGAATCCAAAAGTAAATTCATGTGTACTTGTCTCTTAGATCCAAAATGGATAATATTATACTAATTGATCAATAAAAAGTTGGATATGGACTTCACAAACCCAACACATATATCAGTCACAATGGCTTCATCTTTGGCGATTCTGATAGTAAGGCAAAGTTGGAAACTTTTGCTGAGAAAGTAAAAGTAAAGAGAACACCTTCCTCAACTACTATTTTTTCCGTAAGTTGTTTATAGTCTTCAAACAAAGATCATGTCTAATTAAACGGTTTTCAGCTATATTGCCTTCTATTGGAACTTAGTAACTTACTATTGCTGTTTGTTTTTCCATGTAAAGGCTAGGAGAACACTTATAAAGCTACTCTGCTAATTACCATATAGTCCCATACACAATCATACTAGAAAAGAAAGTGTTACTCTCTTCTGAATAAGTTTTTTGGAAAATATATGTTGGTGATGTGATTTGTTGTTTTGTTTGTAATGTTTAAATGGTATCTACACGGTTTATGAAGGCGACTATATTTGATCGTGTCGTTCAGTGGAGGACCTATCTACAGAGATGTACCTTGGATATATTATATTGACGTCAACATTTAGCAGTAAATGCTACTGGGGCGTCAATGGTAAAAGGTTACTTGTGGATACCGATAGAGCGAGAACTGTTCAACATCTTTACATTACTGTACAATGCACATTGTTTTTATGTGGACAGTTAAGACTATACAGCAAGGAAATGGTTTGTAGAAACTGGACGGCTCTAATTCAACTATCATCTAGTAAGTTATTTTTTGGGAGAATTTGCCAAATAGCTAAATATGGAATGTAAATTAGGTAAATGTCATTGATTTTGACATAATGTAATTTTTAACATTTGTGCCATAAAATACCCGGTTTTGTCCCTTCTCTTTACAGGTACCAGGTAGGAATAATGTGGCCGATAGAACACAAGATCAATAACACCTAAAAACTATTGTACATGAAAAAAGAGAAGTCATCCACGTATACGTTTACTGACCACATATATATATACCGGATGTTCTATTCCATATCGTCGAAATAGTATAAAATTATAACTCCACCTAAAACCATTAAATACTACATGTAAGCCCACTACATATTAGACTCTCCCACATCAGTTAAATTGTATACCCAAACTCCTAATTATTAAAGCTAAACCCTAATCAGTAAAATATAAACCCAAATATAATCTATAAATGTTTTCCCTATATTATTTTAAATGTATCAGCTATAATATTGACCATAAATATTAAATCTAACACACCCTCTTAAATAATGCAACTCAAAATAAACCCCTAACTACTAAATTGTTCCGGAAATAATCATGAATGCACATTCGCTTGGTTTGTAAAGTTACATGTGTTCTATTCCATACCGTTGAAGTAGTATAGTACCCCGACCTGACCTTTAACCCCTAGATATTGAACCTTCCCATAACCGCTAAATACTACACCCAAACTCATTATTAGTAAATCTAAACCCTAATCAGTAAACTATAAACCCAAATATAATCTATAACTGTTTTACTATATTTTTAAAAATTTATCAGCCATAGTATGGAACGGAAATATACAAAAATATTTCACGTAACATCACTGTTTACTATTATATCACATAATTTTCTCCACGTCACACATTTTTTGACCGCATACATATGCACCCGAGTGTTTTATTCTATATTGCCAAAGTAGTATAGAACTCCAACCATACTCAAAACCTTAATTACTAAATCATACCCCAACTCGTATGATAGACAAATTGTATTGATCTTTGTAATATTTGTCCAACATCTACAGGAAAATGAATTTTATATTATAAACAATCACAAAAATGACAAAATGAGAAGTATCAAATCTGAAAATATAACATACTGTTCTATTTCAAAGAAATAGTATAGTCCTCGAGTTCATCTTCTTCATCTTGTTCTTTTTTCGAGACATGGCGATGTTCTTCTGAGAAAAAACAGAGTATGGAAAAAACACACAAGCGACACTAGTCATCAATGGTGATAATCAATCATAGAATCTTATTGGTAACAACGATAATAAACTAACCAAAGAATCTTTTGGGTTGATTCAACTTTAGATATAGAGAAATCTGGCTAAAGTATAATTGATCAATAAAAATTTGAGACTAAAAAAAAAATAGAGAAAACAGGTTGAATAAGTTAAGTCGGTAGATATAAAGGGTATTTTAGAATATAAGATACAAAATACGTTGAATATCACAGTCAAATTTATTTTAGCTATGCAGTGAATTATAAATTGTTTGAAGGCTATACATCCCAATTTCTTTTTTTTTCTAAAAAAAATCTAGTAAGTTATTTGGCATCTTATGTATTGATAGTAAAGAAATAGCTATGCCGAATGGGTTAAGTGGAAAGAATTAACCTTTATAGTTAAACAAAAATCAAGCAGTTAAAAAAAAAGGAAAATTGCATAAAAATACTCCAACTAAATTTCATTAAGCTTTTTAATACCTCAATTTTTTTCGCTACCCAGTTTAATACCTCAAATAATTATTTTGCTCATTTTAATATACAAACTTTTAAATTATGCCCATTTTACTACCCAGAATTTATTTATTTTAGTTAAGATACTAATAAATTTCAAATGAAACTTAGAAAATCTGAAAAATTTACAAAAATACTCGCAAAAATTCTAATTTTATTGTTTGTTTGAAAAATAAAAGTAACTAAATTTTTTATAATATTAAATTTTGTAATATAATTTTAAATTTTAAAATACTGAATTTAGTTTGTTTTCTGAAATAGAAAATAAATTCATTTTTTTACATTCAAGTTTAATTTTATAAAAATTAAAAAATTTCTGATAATTTATTTACCTCCAGTCCTAAATATTAAAAATAAAATTAGAAAATTTTCATATTTTCTCTTAGATTTTGGAATTTTTTAAAATTTTGTTTGAAACTTTGTAGCATTTTTAATTAAAATAAATAAAGTTTGGGTATTAAAATGAGCATACTTTTAAAAGTTAGTATATTAAAATTAACAAAATAATTTGTTGAGGTATTAAACTGGGTATCGAAAAAATTTAGGTATTAAAAAGCTTAATGAAATTTAGTTGAGGTATTTTTATGGAATTTTCCCTAAAAAAAATATCCTTGGAAGCCCTTAGTTGAACAAAAGTAATAAAAAAACCTCTCTTGCTACTTTACTCATAAACAACACTGATGAATCCTTTACTGCCCCATGAATCATGTAGCTAGTCACCCACTACAAATTCATGCCACTGAACTAATGGGTTGTGTAGTTCCTTAAGCACTCTGCAACAAAACACCAAAAATCCTTCCCTTTGCCCCACAAACATCTTTTTCGGAGAAATTATCAATTCTACCACAATTTTGATATCAATTTTCAAATATACCATTAATAAATGATTATTTTCATAAATACCTTAAATTTGTGATAAAATAATATTAAGCTAATTTTCTAAATATTTATAAAATATTTATAAATCCAACCCCCAGTCACTTCTAAACTCTAAACAATAATTACTAAAAACTAAATCTAAATGTTAGTATATTTTTGATTGATGGTATTATTAAAAAAGTGATGATTAATTTATGGTATTTTAAACAATTTCTCTTCCTTAAGCAACCTAAATATTTTCATTTTTTGTTGTTTTCTTACCCATATCGTCAAATGTTGTGTGTGTTTCTGTGATCTAAGTTAAACTTAAACTGTACGATATATTTTGTCTGCTTATGGTTACAATCACTTACTTTATTGGCTTATTACTTTGTCTTGGGATATGCGAATTATGCATCTTCATGAGAAAGCTCATTGGTTATGGTCTGCCATCCGTTCTTTGTGCTTGACCTAGACTGTGTCTTTGAGGAATTTGTGTTTGGTATTATTTAAAGGTCCACTTAATGTTTTTGTTTGCTGAATCATCTCCCATGTTCTGTTACTTGTGTTTGTCTACCATTTTGCACTAAGATGTTTGCCTCTGTACGGTCATATTTTTGTGCAATAGTAAATAAAATAAACATGTTAGGTTACTACTAAAAAAATGTTAGGTTACTATTGGTTCAGTTTTGTTTCTAACAAAACCAGAATCGAATTTTTCGAGTTGGCTAAAAGCTTACCTGAATCGGTTATACATGAATAAACACTGGTTCAGTTCATAGAAATTTAGAATGCCCACTCCTAGTCAATAGTCAATAGACAGTACATAGTTTCTTTATATACAACAATTAGTAAGCTTTTTTTATTAGAGCCAGTAATGACCGGCCTTTAAATTTGCAGAAATCTCCTATATATTAATTGAGAATCATTTAAAAAGTTATAACTTTAGGTTTGTACTAATTAAAAAGGGATCCATTCTGCTTAGGTGGTAATCCCTTAAGCTTTTTTATTGCTTATGTTATGTGGCAGCATTATAAAGAGGCTAACCTTAATGTAAAATAATAAATCTTAGCATGATACATATACGGACCAACTAATTAATGTAAAGAATACAGACTTTCGTCTGAGACATATCAGACGAAATTATAGCTCCGTGATTGACCAACTAATATATTTGTACATTATTTATGTGTTCTATGTTCGGCGAAGAAGAAGCAATATCACATTCAAGTGTTGTTTTTCAAGTGTTGGTACTTATTATACAATTGCACATTGATGAACGAGAATGTTTAAATGTGTATCTTCTCAATTAGTATCAAAGGTTACATGGGATTGTCCGAACCGAACTTAAATATGTAGTCCGTGTTATCAACAAAATATGATATTGCTTCTTCTTGGAGGAAAGCTTCTGCGATTTAAAACCTACCAAGAGAGTATACATTGTATACGACCAGTATAAATTCTTTAAAAAACTGATTAGTAAACAAAGAACTACAATGAGTATAGTTCTTTAATAAAGGTTTTACATTACAATTTCTACCAAGTTGATTTTTTATGTGTTCTATGTTTTTAGCTATACAATTTTTCCTTGAAACTGTCAACTTACACCGTGATATTTTTATGGGTTCTATCTTATGTAGTTGCAAAATTGAAATATATTTGAAAATTTTTTTACTCAAAAATGATTAGTATACGGTTTACACATTCTTGATGTTGGTTAAGAGGCATTTAAATTCAATTTAACTGGACAAAGCAATCAAATTAATATAGTGTTTACACAATTGGTTATATTACCGTGTAGACACATATAAATAAGGGAGATTTAGGTAAGTATATATTATGTGTTGTCTATTATAAAATATGGTTGTGCCTATTTATTATTTTATTTTGTTTTGTTTGATACCCACAATTATAAACATATAATCGCATAAGTAAATCATATAATATCGATAAAGAATATATAGGCTTGATACCCACGAATATATATATGGCTTGCTACCTATTACTGCAAGAGGTAAATATGGAAATTTATATTAAATACTAAAATAACTTTGGCACCAAGTAATGTATTGCCCCCAAAAAAGAGTTAGTTAAGGAAATCAATAATAGTTAGGCACGGTTGTAGTTAATGATATAAATCTTTCACTTTAATGATATAAATCCACAATCTCAGTTACCATTGTTTTCCGTCCAATCCATTGATGAATATATAAACAATCCAAAATTATATATATATATATATATATAAAACAACCGGTCGTATATAATTTTTGAATTTGTCAAAACCATATGTTTTGTACTTTAATTTTATAGATTCACCTCGCACAAGGTGCGAGTCTTCTCCTAGTCTTGCAATTATTTTATATCTAGTTAGCAATCTTGACTCTTAAGTTATAAATTCATAATCTATTTAGGGCTGATCTGTTTATTTAATTATTCAGTCATTGTAATATACAAAATGGAGAGAACCACACAATAATTATTTATATTCTTTTATTATATACTAATACATTTGTTCTTTCGTATATTTAGAGACATTATTCTTTTTTCTTTTAATTTTCTGAAGAAAAGTATATAACTATGTTTGACAACCACCAAATATGTACCATTTGGATCTTGTACGATGTACCCTTTCATTGAATCCACGACTGCTTAGCTTGATATATATATATATGTCTATCCAGTAAAAATAGAAGGTTTCCTAAACTAACACTAGTTCTATCTATTAAAAACATAACAAACAACAAACATATCCAATCCAAGATATGTTAATATAAAGTTTCAAAAAGAAGAAGAAGATATGTTTATATATATATATATATATCCTTTTCGCTTGAAAAGTTAAATGAAGAAAAGAAAGGAAGTATACGTTAAGCATATATATATATATATATATATATATATATATATATATATATATATATATATATATATATATATATATATATATATATATGATGATGAGTCTCATTAGTGTGCATTGAACTCATTTTGATCGTTTATCACCAATTTTTGTTTTTGTTTGGCAATGGTAGACCACTCAGATTCTTCAAACCTTTATTTAAAAGTGATATTATCTTCAAAATAAAGATTTAATCTTTAATAACTTAGAAGTAACATCTTTGCCACATAGCATTACAGCTCACACACATGCTTGGAACAACTAAAAATTAATAAATTTCCATGATCATTTATAGATCACTGAATGTTCTTTAGTTTATCTATTTTAGTTTGTTTTTAATTTTTAGAAATGATCTAAGCTCGAATCTTAAAGGTGAGAAAATCTTATAACTATGATTATTTTTGTATATGATTTTATTGTATTGTATTCAAATATTGTTTAACTAAGATAAAGTTGTCCACTTTCATGACCACATGATCTGCATTTTACCTGTAATATTCCTATACGGTTATACCGTGGTCTGAATCTGATGCATGTTTCAAACTAAGTGAAGGCTTTTTTTTCTTATTCGTTGTTTGTTTGTTCTCTACTTAATTATTATTGCCAAAAACAAACGATATTGACCATATAAGTCCAACTTTAAACAATTTCTTGGTGATATAGGATAAAACTGACGTGCATACTTTTGTATAAACTCCATTGATTTTATCACACACTGAATCAGCAATTAGTCCTCAGTAATATACAACTGTAATAACAATAATTTCCCCGTAAAAAGGGAAAACAGCAATCATCTTCCACAATAGTGCTCATTTCATTTGTTAGCCCCAAAATAGAAAATATCCAACATACACTAGTATTTTCCCCTGTTTGGAAATTCGATAGGCGTAATGGGTGCGGTTGATCCAGGACTAATGAGTGAACATAGATCCTAGAAAGGTCGGAGAATACTCTTAGTTTTTTTAAGAGTTATTATCGATTTTATGGTTATTTAACATATATTTTGGTAACATGATGAATATATTTCATAGTCATGGTTATATAACATATATTTCGGTATGATGACTAGATTGCAAGAGTTCAACGGTTTGTTGTGCAACAAGTATTCAATAAAGCACGGTTCATGCCCCAAGTAATGAAATTTCGTGGGTTTTTATCATTTTAGAAAAAGGCAATTTTCTATTAATCTTCTTCTTTGGATCTGCAATCCTATATATATGGCCGTTTTCGATTTTTTCAACATAAAATTTTAATTTTGTTAGTTATTTTTGTTATTAACCTTTGTTTATCTGTAATGAAAAACATGAGAGATTCAAGATGAAATCGTGATATACCCAGTAATTTTTTTTCCGATTTTTTACCCGAATAAGATAGAATCGCCACGAATCTTTAGACGTGAAACACATAAGAGCATGATTAACCTTAAAATCTCATTTAGATTTTTTTTGTCTGATTAAATTAAAAAAAAACAAACCAATCGCACGTCGCCACGTGCCAGTGGAGCCTGCAAACAGTGCAAGAAACAAGAAAAAATCGACTTTTAATTAGGAGATTTTGGAAACGGTTATTGTGGTGTTGGTGAACCCCCATTAAAAAAAACCCGATAATCATGCTCTAACTGCCAAGAAATCAATCTAAATTGCTTCATTTTATAACAAGGATTTTTTCTTACTTATTAGTTATTAATACTAAATAATAATAATAATAATAGATATTAGTGTATCCAATGAAATGTGTAGATTGAGGTTAAGATATACCGAGACCATCTCCAATAATTACTCATTTTGAGGAAAACATAAAAAAAAATTTAATAAGTCAATCATTTTTAAGAAAAAAATAAGGATATGATTAGTATTATTTCACAAACTTATTTTATTGTAGAAATTTTTTATTTATAAATTATTACTTATATTTAAATATAATTGTATTTTAATCTAAAAGATTAAATATTTATGTTTTATACTTAAATGAATTTATTAATATTTCATTAATATATACAATTATAAATTCATAAAAATTATTGTCTGCTTGAAACTAAATTTAGTTATATAAAATATTGGTTAAAATAAAATTATACTGGGGTAAATTTTTTAGGTTTTTAAAATAAATAGTATTATTAGAATTAACAAAATATTAATAATAGGATATACTTAAAATATTTTTAGAGGAAAAATGAAGATAACCATTAGAATGAAATTCATATTCATTTTAGATTTACCTTATTTTGAGAGAAAATATAATGGTAACCATTGCGGATGTCCTTAGTTAAGTCATCTTAGGTGACGATTGATAATTTGTAAATAATAATTGAATAACCTAAGTCCCTAAACGCCGAAACAATTGCTTACAGATGAAATAAAATGAAAACTGGACACCACTTGTATAATACGATTATTTAATGATCTGTACGTTCTGGGACATCAGTTAAAACTAACAATCGTTCTTAATTAGTATTAATTGGTAATAATGATTAGCATGTGTTGCAAAGTAAGAAGGGTATGATGGTGTTTTGGTAGGGAAGAAAGTTCATTGCCATCAAATTATAGCTTGCATTGTCCCCTCCACAGGGTATATGTCATTCCTGCACCCAATCCTTTCCCTATCATATTAGGAATAGGAAGTGAGTATCATCAATTAAACGGCTTACTACATTTACTTGTCAAGAATAAAAATATGATTTAGTGATCACACTTTAAGTTTCTAACAACATTATTTTTACTTCAAAAGAGTCATAGACAAACCATATTGGTCACTAATTAGACATGTCACGCTGTCTAAGATAATTGTATAAGAACTGGAGTTATTTGTTACAGTTGGTTTAAAATTGTTATTCAAACACAAATATATTCTAGGTATTATTAGAATTTTATTTTTTTCTTAAAGTATTATTAGAATTTTTATTATGATATATAAACTCAAGACGTAGAACTATCTCCTCTTCCCCTTGTACATATGCATATTGTTACATTATACATCTATATATATATATATATATATATAGTTTTCATTATACATCTATGTTAATCTATAAACTTTGAACGAAAATGAATGAAGAATATTTCAGTCTTTGTGAGTAGTTTAGAAATACAACAAACAAAACACATGATACTGGACTTTATAAATATCATAGGAAGATATTTTATGAGGTAAGGTCCAAATCAATATTGTATAATGTCTTGTCCAAAAAAGAAGATTATAAATGTAAATATCAAAACACTTTTAAGCTTAACATATGAGATTTGTTTTCGGTTTTACAGTCTACTAGGACCACTATCACCCAAAAGTAACTGAATCTCAAATTTATGAATTAAACATTTTTGAAGAATAAATAAAGAGAAAACCAATTATACAGCTAACACAAAAGGGAAAACATTAAATCATGTCTTTCAGAGTAGGGACTCCTAGTGGCAATAGCCTATATTAACTGATGACCATAAATCCAAAAACCAAATCATTTTAAACATTTTTTTCCTGTTTATAATCCATTAATAGGATATTACTTTTGCGAGCTCAAAAAGAATACAACAATGTATACATGTATATATATACTCGTAACTTTTAACAAACAAAAAATCATCTCATTTCATTTCAGTAAAACCTTCTTGAAATATGCCAAACTAAAACCCTTTTTTTCCTTCACCATAAGATGCAGTAAACTAAGGGTTTAAAACAAAAGTTGGCCTTGTAAACTATCTCAGTGTTAATAAAGGTTGGTTCGGATCAGTCATGGGATTAGGGTACATGTCCAAAACCCCATCCGTATAAAAGAGATATTCTTTATTTTTTTTGTTTGAACACAACTTTCATTCATTAGGAAGCTCAAAAATTTGTGATTAGAACAACAAAAGAGAATTAACCATCTTTTTTTAATATGAAACATAAACTATTCAAGAGAAGAAATGACAACGAATTCGAGCCAAATCTTGAGTGCCTCGATAGATCTTTCACGAAAAAATTGGATAGCTGAAACTTAGTCACCTTATGCTGTGATGTTAAAAGCCAACCTCTACCTACAGAAAACACCAATGTGATCTTGAATGCATCTTTTGGCCACTTGAAGATCACTACACAAGATAACAAAATGAAAGATAAGCTGAAGTAAATGCTCGGTAAAGAAGCCAAAAAGACGTCTCCTTTCATGGAAAGAAGGACATTTCCTTGCATGGAAAGAAAGAATGGTAGTGCTAACAACTCCTTGTAAAAGGAGAATAACATAATTAGAACCCGACCAACCCGTAAATTCTTCATTGAGGGAAGATAAGACAATGTGTTCGAAGTATAAACCCAGGTGAACCCACCATAAATCTTTAACCTTGCTAAAAACACTAGTAATAAGATCTTCTTAAGTTCATTGAGTCTTATCAAAGTCTGGTATGGTTACTTTATAACTGCTAATGGGTCAGGCCCACTCGAATAATGAAAGCGTCGCATTGGCAACAGCTCGTTTGCACAGAGAGGTGATAGCTCGGAAGAACTTGGTGGAGAGAGGGAGGGAGGGAAGACTGCCGATAACGTGAAAGAAGTTGTACGCCGTTGAAAAGTTTCTGACCGTACTATCAAGATCACACAAAGTTTCAATGGCGGCGGCAGCAGCGGTGAATGAAAGCAAACAAAGAATCATTAATGAAGAAACAAGGAGAGAGCAAAAGAAAGAGCAGGGACGACATTGGCTATATCTTTTACCACCAGCATCGAAAGTCAAAATCAGACCTAGACTCTCAAAATTCGTGCGTGAAATGGTATTACTTTTCACAGATATTCTTTAACTATATATGTGTAACCTTTTAACCTTATTCAAAACCGTTCAATAATGTAAAATTTGGATACTAATTTTATTAGCCTAAAAACTAGATTTTTCAAATTAACAAATACAAGATTCATAATTTCAGATCATTCCGATCATACTAAAGCGGGAATTTTAATTTTATCATCTTTTAAATTTACTTTTAAATGATAAAAAAATTCAGAAATACTTTAAATTTGCGTTTAAAATTAAATAACTCTCCTAAATGATTTATAAATATTTAAAAGTAATTTATAAAAGTTTATAAATCTACTAAAATCTAAATAATAATCTACTAAAACATTTCTAGTTGACTGTATTTTTGAAAAATGATAATCAACTTAGCATTTTATTTTAAGAAATTTCTCTAGACAAAAGTTCTCAAATTCTCCAATACCTTTTTTCATCAAATGACCTGTTATGATATTCTCCAATACTTCAGGTTTCAATTTTGATTTGCATAGTACTGTATAACATATTTAGAAACACCATAGAAATTAAATATAGTGTTATTTTTTTTTTGTTCACAGATAATATAACATAATGTATGAATAGTTAATTAGTTATGATGTATGATTGAATACAGTGTTATAGTTGAAAAGGTGAGAAAATGTATTAAATTCTTTAGTGAAAATGAAAAGAGAAATACTCAAAGATAGATTTAAAAAAACTTTTATCACCAAAACACTTTTCAAGAAGAAATTTGATTAAAATAGATTTTATTAAATTGTATAAATATACATTTATACATATTAGGTTAACTAATCTAAACTTAGAGTTTAAAATTATGGATTGAAAGTGAAGTTTAAAATTAAAAAAATTAAAATTTTCAAAATAAAAAAAATTATTTTTATCATTTTTTCTCTAAACTTATAAAATTTAATCTAGCTATTAATAACAAATATTTCCTCAGAAAGTAGAATAAAACGAATAAAATCCACACATGAATAAATAATAAAAATAAAACTTTATTTTCTTCGTTGAGGCCATGTTTATCCACGGTCTCTTAATCGGGGTTCTTAACTTATAATTTCATATTTTTTTTAATTTTTCCGTTAACAGACGTCTCTTAGGTCTCTAATTTAAGAGACGGTTCTTAAGTTTTTTTAGTTAAAAGTTAAGAAATGTATTTTAGAAAAGATAAGAACCCATACTATATATGTGCACGTACGTTAGTGTACATTCACAACACATTCCTATACTTTTCTTTTAACAATTTTAAGTGTCTGACCGGAGAAAAAAAAAGAGATCTCACCGGCGAAATGGACGAGTCGTGGCGTATAAAGATGGGTTTAAACGTTGATCCATTCTCCCCCATTGCTCGAAGATCCATGGACGCTCGAATAGACTTCGCCGATGTTTTCGGTGGACCGCCGCGTAGCGTCCTCACTAGAAAATTCTCCGGCGACTTTTCCCGCTCCGACTGTTTCTACGACGAGGTTTTCCGACCACCTGGAATCTTCACCCTTCCGTCATCTAAATCTCACGGCAGAAACTTACCGGCGTTTAGGATTCCGTCCGGCGGAGATGGATTTTACGACGGGATGTTCGGCGGTCGCGGTGGGACGGCGAAGGCGGTATCGAACTCCTCGTCGATGCTCACCTCGGCGGAGGTGAGTCCTCATTATCCGCCACCACCGGCTGGGACCTCCGGCGATGACGCCGGAATGTCTTCTTTTACTTCTAGACTCAGGTGAGTGAAAATTTATTATTATACCCTCAATGTCCGTTCATGCAGGAGTCAGCTTACAAGGTTAATTCCGTAATTTCGACATGCTCTGTTTTTTTTTGTAGACCGTTGAACGTCCCGACAAGAAGTTATAAGCGGGAATCGAAGAAACAGAGTTTCCTAGCGTTTCCGACATCATTTTCCGACAACGATAACACACCGGAAAAATCAAATTTTTATTACAAAAACCCACACTTCGGCGGCTCTCGGAGATCCTCGCCGGTGACCATGAGCTCGGATCCGCATTCCTTGAGGAGAATGAATGATTTAGGACCAAGCTCTCCGGCATCTTCCCCTGTTTATTCTTTAGATGAAACAGAGGAAAAACAGAGAACCACCAGAGACAATAAAGTAGAAGAAGAAGAAGAGATGAGCTCTTACGTAATCGAAATAAACTCAGATCGGTTTGATCGTTACAGAGAAGAAGGAAGTGGAGGAGGAGGAAACTCTGATTCAAATGACATGGATGAAGCAATAGCATGGGCTAGAGAGAGATATCAACGACCAGAGACAAAGCAAACAGAAGAAGACTTGATTGATTTAAGAAGAAGCGAAGAAGAAGCCAAATCAGAAGAAGAGGTTAGTGTTAGTTAACATTTTCCCGGTAGAATCATTTCACAGTGAAACAAGAATCTGATGTGACGGTTAAATAAATTGCAGATGGAGATGGAGATGAAAGATGAAGAAATAACACTCTGGTTAACCGGAAAAGAAACCAACATTAGACTCCTCCTCTCAACATTACATCATGTATGTCACAAAACCGCAATGAAAACCGGTCTGGTTTTTGTTATTGGAAGTGGAGTTGTATCTAACATGTGTTTTCTACTCTCATTCATTTGTTTTTTTTTGGTTAGGAGTGCATGATTTCTACTGAATTTATAAACCAGCTAAACCGAATACTGATTCTGACCAAACCGGGACTTTTGTTCAGGTTTTGTGGCCAAATAGCAATTGGCAAGCGATACCTTTGGCAAATCTTCGAGATGGATCACAAGTGAAGAAAGCTTACCAAAAAGCTAGGTTTTGCTTACATCCAGATAAACTTCAACAGAGAGGTGGAATTTCACTGCTTCAGAAGTCTGTTGCCAGTAGAGTATTCTCCATTCTTCAGGTACTTAAACCGAACAATAACCGAGATTAATTCAACATGTAAGGTTTGGTTCTGGTCATTAACTCTTAGCTGACATTGTGGAATTGTAGGAAGCATGGGTTGTGTACGTAACAAATGAAGGACTCTCAAGCTAAACCAGAAGTTGCAAATCACTTTTTGGTTTGTAGTAAACCGGAGATGTTCATAATCGTTTTTTTTTGTTCACATTCATAATCGTTTATAGTGTAATGAAGAATAAGAAAAAGGAAAATGAGAGTTTTGTTCTTTTGTAAGGATTCTAATAGTCACATGAACATGTGTTGCATTTTGGTCTTCCATAGTCTCTTATACACAACAAATGTTCGAAGGCTATCATCCTATATCTTAATTTCGAAATTACTTAAATGATTTTTTGTACACATGTCATTCACATATGTGTTGTTGCATCAATTGTTATAATTTGATTAGTCGATTATTTTTCAATTTTAATCTAATTAATTCGACTCTAAAAAAGATAATAATCATAAATCATTTTTTATCAGTTGACAAACAATTTAACAATATTATGAATAAACATATATCCATATATTTATAACAAAATTACTGTCAAACTTATCGAATAATAAAAAATTAACTTAAACATCTAATTTAAAAAGAACATTTGGAATATTTTGCATAATAAAAATTTAGATCATATTATATTATTTAAACACAAAGTAAAAAAATTGAATATATTTGACCATTTTATTATTATAGGAAATATAATCAGATACATATTTATCTTATATCATTTTTTAAAACAAAATGTCTATAATTATTGTTAATAATTACATTCAAATTTGTATAATTGAAAGTTTTTATATCCGCTTAAGTCACAAAATAAAATTAAAAATAATAAAATGTCTATTTAAAATGAAAATTACCATCATGGTGTGTCTAAATATTTTTAATTTATCCGAGTTATTTCAATTATTATTTTCTATAATGTTTTTTAGTTATTCACTTGCCAAGCGATCCAAATAATATAATTAATTCAGATTTAAAAATAAAAAAATAAAGTAAAAACTAATACATCAATTGCCGAGCGATCCAAATAATATAAAATATAAACTTTGCATTCCGAAATTTATTCTAAATATGTTGTCAAACCCACCCAATCATAAAATAAAACACACTGTAATAAAAGTAAATGTGAAAAATATAAATTTTATAAAGTATAATTTGTCTTATTCAAACATTTTATATCTTTGAACAGCAGAAAGATCATCTTTAATCAATTTATAAATTTGATATAATACAAAATTATATAAAACTATTTACGTATTTGAATAATTTACAAATATAAAAATCATATATACAATTTCTAGATTGTAACTACTACTAAAAATATATCAAAGTTTCATGGCAACTACATACAATATTTTTTCATTAAAATCTACTGATTTTTAAAATAAATTTATAATCATTATGTACCACATATTTTTATAATATATTCGGCATTTAAGTCATATAATTTTTTATTTTATGAAATGTAATATTATAAAAAGCTTCATAATATTTCTGTTTAAGACGGTGATATATAGAAAATTACTTTATATCAACTAAGGGAAAAAATAGATTGCTTAAAAATCATACAAAGTTCTTTATAAAATTAAATTTTAAAATGCATTATTAGTAAGATCATGAACTAAATTTTATACATTGAACATTTAATATACAAATAATAAATAATCGTTCTAAACATAATATATTACATCCTATAAAATTCAAGTTTTTACTATATCATACTTCCTACAGAATATATTGAAATTAAATACGTGAAATTAAGTTATACATTAATGGGAAATTAATCTTACATGAAAATATATTATTAGAAATCTTACATGTTAATATATTTATACTAAATTGAATCATACGTGAAACTCATGTTTTAAAAAAATATCTAAAATGGTAAAAAAAATAGTTATTTATATTAGTGGATCTGAAAAGCGTTTGAGAAGTATGATAAATTTAAAGTAGTTTTTAATATTTGAAGAAGATTTTTTATTAGAGAAGTATTTATTCTTAATAATAATATTATTTAATCTTTACATCTAAATTATAAATTATATAATACACTTTTAAATAAAAATTTTGATGGTAAACGTTTTTCAACATCTGGATCTAAAAAATTTAAAGGTTTCTAAAATATGTAGAACTCAGATATATTTAGTTCATTTTATTACATTAATTAAATTTGTATAGTTACCACCCAAATTAAGATTTATAAATTTTGCTATATATTAAAAGAAAACTCAATTTAGTGATTTTTGCCTAAATTTCATTGATCTCTTAAAATATATAAAATATTAGTTTGATATTTTTATTGCGATTTTTATATAATTAAGATCTAAAAGGATAAAGTAAATTAAAAATCAACTTACATATATAGTCTTAAATAATATACATTTGTTTCCGAATACATTCAATAGTAAAAAAAAAGAAAAAAAATGATCGGGTGATTGTGGTCGAGTGGTAAGGAGACGGGACTGGGACGCCAACACGTTTCAGGTTCGATCCAACTGTTGCACGAAACTAAGTCACAATTATTCTGGTCACCTTACACGGATATGGGCCCATGCTTTAGGGCCCATTTGAATACCCGGAGAAAGGGTCTATCCGTGGGTTGCACCTCCCCTTGGGGATTAGTCTGGGCCTCTCCATGGGCCTGGGATACCTCTAGGTTAATCAAAAAAAAATATATATATATAGTAAAAAATATGATATTCCTATCTAAAATAATACATTCTACATTTAGAAAATATGCAATATTTAATTGATATTTTTAAGTTGAGGTAAAATTTGGTGATATAAAACAAGATGACATATATCTAGAAATAATAAATATTATGTTTATATCATATTTTATAGTATGATTAAATATTAAGAAATTCATTTAATATTGAATAGCTACTTTTAAAAATTTTGATGATAAAAAAAATATAACTATAAAAATATCAACTAATCAACATATGCTTACACATCTTTCATTTACAAACATCTACCACCATAAAAAAACTCATGCAATATTAAATTAATATTTCTAAAAGCTTTTGACAAAATATGAATGCTGAAAAATATATTTGATCATATAAATCTAAATATAATATTATTTTAAATTTCCAAAAACTATTTACACCCGCGAATTCGTAGATAACCACCTAATATGATTTAATGCTTGAAAACAAATAGAATCTGGATAAAAAAAAACAATATGAAGTTATTTTTGTTTTTGATAATAGATACAGAGTAAGCAACATCTATTTGTACTATTTAAACAAAATCATTCCTATCCTTTTAATGAAAATGTCAAATTTCCAAAAATATCTTAAATTTACAAAAGAAGTTGAAGTATCATTAATGACAATTTTCTCTTTTAATATTTTGGGTTTGGCATTATACTTAACCCGTTTAGAAAATTGGAAACCGGCTAATATTAAAAAAGGTTCAATTCGGTTCCGGTCCGCTTCTATTTTTTTGGTTAATTTTGAATTTATAAGTAAAAGCATCAGGTGATTCTTGTTTTACAGTTTCAATATTAATGGCTAATTCAAGTTATTCAGATAAATATATCAGAATTTTATTTCTTCTAATAAAAAAATATTTGGATATTTCGGTTTTATGGGTAATTCTGTTTATATTTTTAGGATATTTGGTTATTTAGAAATTAAATAAGATAAATATATTTATGTATAAATTATTATTTATAAAATTCAGGTACCCATTCAATTCTTGATTCGGTTCTCAATTTTTGGTTTCAAAAATATATGATCTGCTTGATTATTTATAAAATTCAGCTTAATTTTGGTTTATTTTTCAGTTTAATACGATTTGAGTTCTCAGTTCCAAATAAATAAGTCTAGAGGTATACACTATCTTATATAAAAATTCATATCAAAAGGTTATTTAATTTCGAAAATTTGTCATTCGCGTTTGGAAAATCGTGGATCACGAAAAAACTAAAGAAAAAACTTAAAATCAGTATTTAGTATTGTATTAAAAACTAAAGAAAAAATACTTAAAATCACGAAAACTATTCCATGTTGAATATGCCCAAAAGTTGTTGTTTCATTGTCCTCAATATTCTTCCTGTTTTTTTTTTTTCGTTTTCGGATGTGTAAAGATATAATATGTTTAGTACAAAAGCTAAATAAACATTAGTTAGGTTACCATCTAATCTTGGTCTAATCTTAGATCCCTCTCCCAGCCTATTGTCAGCTTGCCTAGTGTCCACAATATAGAGCTTGATTAAATATATTCTTTTTTCTTCAAATTAAAATTCATTCATACACAAAATACCAATATTCATACAAGTAACAAAACGAAAGTCTCAGAACCAAGAGCCCACAGAAAACGGTCTACACTGAGGCGACTTAAACCTACACCGGAGTGATCTAAGAAAAAGCATAAAAACATAAAAACTAAATCGACACTAGCACTAAAAATGGTTAACATCTACGCAAGAGCGACATAATAACACCTAGCAGTCTTTAAAAAGGAAAAAAAATGGCAATGATCGAGAGTTACCGTTGTTGCCTATAGCCCGCCACCCGTTACCCTCCACTTCTGCACCCAAACCACTTATCGCTGCTGCCTCACCTGCCAAACGATAAGATCAATACCCAGAGACTTCATAACTCGACATGGGGAACTGCTGCTCGGTCCACATGCGTTGGATACATAAACGCTTTACGATCTAAGAAAGAAGCTCACCCAACACCATGAAGATGAAGCCTTGCCAACCGAACCTCTCCATGAACATTCACAGGAGAATAACCAAACGACAAGCAACCAATGGACACATTACCCCTAGAAGAAAGACTACTAAGTCACAACCGTCAATATATCGATCAAAATTCATGAACCCAAAGTTACAAGAGCCCTATCAGAATGGAAATTACTGTAACCGAAGATGCAAAGACGGGCTTGAGAAAACTGCCACTACGACAATACACCTAGCCGAAGTGAAACGAGAGAGATTCAGCTCCACTCCACCACAAAGAATCAGCTTTGAATAATAAACGATGTCAAGAACACTGGAGAAGTCTGTCATGAACCTAGCGCACCATCGAATCATGGAGAGCACTGCAAAAATCTGAAAGAGAAAACCAGATATGTTGGTGCCAGTGCCACCAACCAATATGGCTAAGTTAGTATTATCTTTTTTTTTGTTGAATTAATAGGAGGTTCGTACCGAAGCTTTAGTCCCGAAACCAGACACAATCGTCGGGATCCTTTCCAGTTGAGCTAATGACCTCTGGCAAGTTAGTATTATCAACGTTAACTTATGAATAAACTATGTTTGTCTATCTGTGGTGTATTGCTGATGCTGGGACACTGATTTCACTCAGTTCTATTAAAAACCCTAAACCCTTTATTTCGTTTCTCGTATACACTCACACAGGAGAGTTTACTTTTATATAATATTTATACTTTTAGATACGAATATATGGATTTTCTCCTTATTGAAGTTTCAGTTATAATTCTGAAGCTCTCAAGTCAGAGGTTGGTGATTATGAATATGAACCGAACTATATGTAATATAGTGCAAGTCTGCAACCATTTGAAATGTCTTCAACTCTACAAGAATAGGCTTTATTCGTTTGCTCAATGTGGGAAAGTCTTTCATCAAACCCAAGTAAGAGAAATTACATAAACAGTGACAATGACTTGCTTACATTTCTATATTTCGTATATTATATTTATACTTCGTTATTTTCCTCATCGATTTGTTCATACAGTTTACCGTGTGTTTAAAGCACCAATAAATTATAAAGTAGAGGGAATGCTTGAGGATACTGAATTACAAGTCATGAGTCAAATGATCCAGGTTAAATTAAATTATACAGTATATCACGCATTAAGCTAATACCAACTATGTTTTGTTATAACTCTTGGTCGCAAAAATAAGTAGATTTCTGCATGTTTCTATAGGTGCGCATGGATACATTAGTCGGAATTACTGAGTCAATAACTTTGTTTTTAGTTTTACATTATATATATATATTCACACCGAATAGCAAAGTGTTTGTTTTTCCTTATTCTTCTTCTTACTTTCATGATTTTTTTTTCTTTGGTAAAATACTTTCATGATTTGATTTCCATATTTGCATTATAAACCAACGGTTTTCCTAGTTTCCTTAGTCAATAACTTATTTCTTGTTAGAAAATCTGTGTAAATATTTAAAATGATATTACAAAATGGAGCAGTTATATCATATGGAGAATATAACATTGTTATTAATCGGTGTGAGAGTAGTACTGAGAAAATAGTTAATATCGAATCGAGTGCCACAGGCTCGTATTTGATGAAATGACAGGATAACAAATGTCTGCGGTGATGTAAAAAAAAACCTTATATATGTTTTTACCGCTAAAATTGTAAAAAGAAAAGAAATTCTCAAGAATATCATATAAATTAAATACTACTTTATAAAAACAGACATTATCAAAAATATATTAACATTTAGATTTACATTTTATTGATTTTTGTTTAGGGTTTAGTGTTAAACGGATAAGATTGGGTTTTTAAATTTTTTATAAATATTTTAAAAAATTAATTAAGTCTATTTTCATAAGAAAAAATAAGATATTTTTTGAAAATTGTCATTCATTAAAAGTAAATTTATAAAATAATATCAAATTTGTGGTAGAATTGCAATTTTTCCTAAAAATTTCTCCTAAAAAGAAAGATACGTGACAATCTACCTTGTACAGTGACCGGCTAGTAGGCGATTTCAGACAAAAGTATTCGTATTTTTTCCTCTTGTTTTTACTTATACTGCAATATCCATCGACCCTCACTGGCAAAAGTGAAAACCCGTAGAAATGGCGCAAAAAACGATTCTTAAAAACATCCAAATGTGTAGAAAGAGCTTTTACTTTCAAGCTAGGAGGAGGATACACGCATATGACATATTCACAACATTCCATGGAATCAAACAAAGATATAACAATTTATCAAAATCCCTCCCCCCCCCCCAAATATATATAGTTTCAAATTTTCAGCCTTGTTCCCCTTTTTGACGCTTCCTTTTGTATAACTTCAAAACCACTCGCAAACCCAAATAACCATAGCAACTTATAACGAACAAAATCTTTATTAAAAGCATTCGCAAAATGTTTCACAATTGTCTGGTATCAAGAAGCAACCACTGCACCATTAGAACCACCTGAAACCAAACAGGGTTTGTGTTGTTGTTTCATCTTTTTCTACTTTCGAGGCTTATCTCACAGATTATGTCAATGAAGATGCTTACCTTCGGTTCCGTCCTCTTTCTCTTCGTCGATTGTCTTCCAAACAATGTCCTTAAGACCCATGGTGAGGTTCTTGTAAAACTTTTAAAAAAATACCAATCAATATAAGGAGCAAAAGGCATAAGATTATCTAGTTGTTCAGAACCAAACCCACAAGATTAAGAGCATAAAATGTAACTCAAGCCTTGCATAAGCATACCTTGTGGAACTCCAAGGTGTCACCCCCTGACTTTCGCATTTCAACCATATAAAGCGATGGAGCAACTTGAAAAACCTGAACATAGATGTCAGGGATCATCCAACACCGAGAGACATCATACAAAAGGGTGATCAATCCCTGGCCACAAAGAAAACTAACCTCAGTTGTGACTGCTAACTGGCCCTTTCGGCCTGACTTCTCCCCTAGAAGCTTCATCTGGATGAGTCAAGAAATGAATTAATTTTTCGCAGAAAGTGGGTGAAAATGTAAGGGGAATCCAACCTTGTAGTTATTTTTCTTGACATCAAAGCCCATAGGTGCTGCTGCCGCCTCAATTTTGGTAACTATCTCATTAGCCGGACATTTGGAAGTAAATTGAGTTTTTCGTTTAACAAGCCCCTGAAATCAAATGATGCTTATCACTAAGAGTGACTACTTCCACAAAAACATAGACTTATTAAAAAAAATCTATTATACCATTTGCTTTTCGAAAAGTGAACCGAGATTGAGACCCTGGGATGTTGAGATGAGCTCAAAAGCATTCATAGTTACTGGTGTTTTAGGTCCTTCTGCTCGCTTTTCCACAACAAAGTTCTTAGACTCCTATTACCCACCCAAAAACAAGCAAAGCAATCATCCAAAGTTCATAAAAATTGACTAATCAAAAATACAAACATAAGCCTTACCCCTAGATCATCAAAAATAGCATCAACATCATCAAGGCTGACGTTTGCATTTTCAAATTTGGGTGCTTTATACCCTTTTTTAAACCACTCATTTTCAATGACTTCAGCAAATGTAATCCTCTGTCCATGATAAAAAGAATCGGTTTGAAGACTTCAAATCTACTCAAAGTAGCTCTTGCCTCTTCTAACGGCATAGAACAAATGAAGCATCCTTGATTACAAAAAGGTAAGGATAAAATATACCGTTGCTGCATTGGGATCCAGAATCCTTTTAATTAGCTTCTTAGCACTGGCAGAGAACCAGGGAGGAAAGGTAAATTCGGCTTTGAATATCTGTAATCATGAAGACATAAGACTCTTATAGCTTTATGCTACTTGAGTCCTAAAAACAACTGACAGAGACTCCCAAACTTGAAACCTTTTTACCACAGCATTCAAAATGAAAATACATCAGAGAAGGAAAAAAGCAAAGCATAGCACCTTTTTATATAATGACGTTAAGTTGGAGTCTTCAAAAGGTAAATAGCCAGCCATTAAGACAAAGAGAATCACACCACAAGACCACAAGTCAGCCTTCGCTCCATCATAACCTTTGTTGTTGATTACCTAGAGAGCAGGAAAGAATAAGACTTCAAGCTTCAAGACACTTGAGTGTCAATAGATATTTACCTCCGGAGCAACATAATTGGGTGTTCCACATGTTGTGTGAAGTAAACCATCCTCCTAAAGAAGAAGAAGAGTCACAAAAATGAGCTTTGATGATTATAGAGAACTTTATCCTTAAGAGACCATAGTAGCTGTATTATCAAGTTATGACATTTAACATAAAAATAACAAGATCGATGCTCACCCGGACTTGCTGAGGTAGAGCACTCAATCCAAAATCAGAGACTTTCAGAACACCATTTGCATCCAAAAGCAAATTCTCTGGCTGCAACCAGAAAACCGCATCTTTGGTTTAACACATACAATCACAAGATCACATAACAAGTCTGGTAACCTTAAGGTCTCTGTGATAAACTCCTCTGCTATGACAATAGTCCACCGCATTAATAAGCTGCTGGAAGTACTTCCTGGCCTCATCTTCCTTCAACCTCCCACTGCTTGACTATTACATAACACATACTTCATCGAATCAAGTCCTTAGACACAACTTTTTTTTTGAATTACTAGGAGGTTTGGACCGAAACCCTAATCTCTCAAGCCCCGAAACCACAGCATGTAATATTGGTTTCGTCATAGCTGTCACTTGAACTATGGACCTTAGACACAACATCTTCAATGAAAGTGAGAAAGCTTACAATTTTATCGAAAAGCTCTCCACCGGTAACGAATTCCAAAACAAAGTAGATCTTAGTTTTGCTAGCCATCACCTGAAGAGATAATCAGTAACTAACACAGAATAATAATATACGAAAAAAGAAGAGAGTTAAAGACCAAAACCTCAAACATACGGATGACATTGGGATGCTTGATGAGTTTCATAGTCGAAATCTCACGCTTGATCTAAACAGAAACAGACAAAACAAAACCAAGTAGTTAAAAAAAAAAGATGTTGTTGGGTAAAAGACTTGAATAAGTTAGGTCAAAACCTGAGCGATCATTTTGGTTTTCAAGACTTTCTCTTTATCAATGACTTTAATGGCAACACACTCTCCGTTCTCAAGGTTCCTCGCGAACTTGACCTTAGCGAAGGTTCCTTCCCCCAAAGTTTTCCCAAGCTCGTACTTGCCAACACGTGTCCCTGAAGAAGACCCAGACGATCGCGAAGGTGTTGCTCGAGAAGCCATCTCTCTCTGTCTCTTGCTAGTAGATACACATCTCTTCTAGTAGGATCGCTTCTTCTTGCATGGCTGCCATACCTGAGATTTCGCAACGCTCATCTTTGTCCCCAAAACGGAATTTTGAACTCTACTGGGCGGACGAGAGAATATTCAAATCGGACCACCCATCAAATACCAAGTTTCACTGTTATCTAATTTGAACTGTTTCGCAAATTCAGCAGCTACAAAAAAAAAAACAAAAAATCGAATATATGAGAAAACGCGAGAGAGAAAGGGGGGAGCTTTCTAATTCGATCTGAGGAAGGAAGGAAGGAATTTATAGTTAATTTTTATAAGGATTTATTTCATTTTATGATTAATCTTATTTAATTTCAGAAGAAAAATATTAATTTAATTCTTGCTTATGGGTCGTCTGCTTAGACCAATTCTCAT